>PVKA01009619.1:0-60636 GCA_004027165.1 Ctenomys sociabilis | reverse complement strand
TCGTAATGCATCGTGATTGGTGTTTCCATGCAGAAGCCAGTCAGTGTGTCTCTCCTTGCCTTATATAGTAATAAGTAGAAAGGGCAGGCCCGCCCCTACAGGGGTGGATCGCCAGGGCCAGCGCCATCTTTGAGGCGCGGCTCTCCACAGAGACTGAAGCCAGGTCACTGCATGTGCTGGGCAAAGGCTCTATCACTGACCTACTACCCAGTTCCATATTCTATATTGCCTTTTATTGATCACCTAAATGATTTTGATTGATAATACATAAACTAGAACAGATTGAACAAACCAACACTGAAGTTTAAGAAGCAGATGTAATATTTGTGAAGCATATGTTTTCAGGAGTGAGGGCAGAATGCAGGACCACTTAACATGAGCCTAAGTGACTGAAGGACTGCAGAGGAAGACAGGATGAGATGCATAGTATTTGTCTGTGAGTAAGATGACTAAAATCTGTCACTCAAACCACAGAAACTTTAAGTATGGGACACTGTTAATGTTTAACCCAGAACAAGGACATAAATGATTATTTGGGACAAATCAAGATATATAGTCATCCTATCCATGAATAATGTCTTGGCTTTGCAGAAGAGAATAGTTATCTTACTATAACTGCAGTAGTATCAAGTCTATTATATGTAGAAAAAAAATTGGTACTGGGAGTAGAACCCAGGACCTGGTGCTTGCCAGGCAGGTGCTGCACTCCTGAGCCACATCCATGGCAATAAATCAAGTTTTGAATCTTGGACAGAAAAAGGTTTTACATCTTTTCCAAGATGCACTGGCTCTGGTTCCAGAGGCTTTGCAGTAACAAGAGCTGTGTCTGCCAGAGAAGGCGACATAGAAGGATTCCTGCTGGTGCTTTCTCCTGAATAGTGGCCCTCAGCAAAAGGTGCTACCAGGAAAAGTTTGCAAGAGGAGAGAAATGGGTTCACCTTGGAGAATTGTGGGGTGCCCTCAAAGCTAGAAAGAACCACTAGGTGAAGAATAAATGAAGCTAAGAAAGAGTCAAAGTCCAATTATAGTTTTCTGAGTAGATTTTAGCAGATGCAATTATCACAGATACTTTTAACTTTTATCCTAATGGGGAATTTATGAGGAAATTGATTATAATGGTAAGATAATAAGACCAAGAAAATAGGAATTCTCTGTCTCCCAGATGAACTGAGCAATGTAAGAGTTGAAAAAGTCCTTTGGCGAGATCTAGGGGACATCTGGGATCAGCAACAGGTGAAGGCAGGTGGCCAGGACACTTTGTACCAAGGTAAGATGGAGGTTGTTTCAAGACTTTTTGGGTAGACCTAACAGAGCAGTGACCTAGCGCTTGGAGGACTGGGAGAAGATCACTTTTATCATGAGCAGAAGCAAAGAACTAATGTGCAATGGAGACTATCTGGCTAATCTAGGTTTTAAAGGATGATTGGAGATGCCCAACACCAAGCTGTGCTTGGTGCCAATATAAGGCCAATATTGGCATTATACTGTGGATGAAACCAACTATAGGGCCATCCTGATAGCTCAGTGTTCTAACATGCCCGCCTAGGCAGAGTGCAGCAGCCAGTGTTCCATCTCAAGCGTGCTGTGCCAGCCCCACCCCTGGGGCGTGCTGAGATGGGATTGAGACTGGGCGTGGTAGCACATGCCTGGGATCCCAGTGCTCGGGAGGATGTAAACAGGAGAATCACTGTGAGTCTGATCTACATAGTGAGATGCTGTAGACCCTGCCCTAAATACAGAATAAGAAGAGAAAGGGAAGGGGGTAGGGGGAAGGGAAAGGAAAGGAAAGGAAAAGAAAGGAAAAGAAAGGAAAAGAAAGGAAAAGAAAGGAAAGGAAAGGGGAAAGGAGGAAAGGAAAAAAAAAAAAAAGAAACCAACTATGATTCTGATGCTTTTTGAAAGTGCCAGTATTGGGGATGCCCTTCTTCATACTGCATTGCAGCTCCCTTCTCTTGGTCCCCTATTCTGCTGGGTTTTGGTAACTTATCTTTCCATACTAAGCCAATCAATAACTTTCATCACAGATTCTCCTGATATCCTGGAAACACTGATCACATCCATGTGAGCTATTTCTTCTTTTTCTGTTGGTGATCTTGGCTTGTGAAATTTGTGTTTTCATATGTCAGGCACAAATGAAAATGCCAGTATGCACAATGCAGCATGAAATGAAATGAAATGATGGTATTTTTGTCTAGATAGTTTTTGGGGTTTTTTGTTGTCATTGTTTTGTTTTGTATTTTACAGAAAGGTCTACAGGATTTTCAGGGTCTCACTGCTACATCAGATTTGTAATGATCTGCCTGTTTACCTCCCAAGAGCTATGATTACAGGCATGCACCACCGTGCCCAATCTCAATTGCCATCTCAGCACACCCTTGAGGTGGGGCCAGCACAGCAGGCCCGGGGATTGAACCCCTGGCCCCTGCACCTGCTTGCAGGCACTTTAATCCACTGAGCTATTTGGCTGGCCCTCATCTTGATAGTTGTTGAAAAAGAGCTAACTTTGTTTCACACGTAGGATCCCTTTATGAAGAATAAGAGCAAAATGAAATAGTAAAATTGGTTAAAAAGTTTTTATAAACTTAGAATCTTTATAGATGGAAAGGGGATCTAAAGAATAAGGGAGAAAGGAGGGGAAGGGGGAGAGGGGAAATAAAACTGTTCAAGATAAGATATTTTTATGTATCAATTTCCCAAGCTGAATGTAATCACCAAGTATCACAAACATACCTCAGAACAAAATTGTATAGGAAGTTATTACAGTGCTTGAGGGTAATGGCAGAACATAAGCCACAACTGGATTTTCATGAATATAATCTTGATGAACAGTAGACACACACACACACACACACACACACACACACAATACACAGGCCAAGTAGCTCAGTGAATTAAAGTGCTTGCAAGCAGGTTCAGGGGCTGAGGGTCAGCCACCAGGCCTGTTGTGCTGGCCCTGCCCCTGGAGTGCTCTGAGACAGCAATTAAGATTGGGCATGGTGGCGCAAGCCTGTAATCCCAGTTCTTGGGAGGTTATAAACAGGTGGATCACTACGAGTGCAATCTAGTAGTGAGACTCTGTACATCCTGTAGACCCTTCCCTAAAATACAAAAAGAAAAAAAATGGACTCAAATATAATTTTGAAATAATATGAATTTTGAAAGTATTTTGTATAAGATTATGTTGGTACATTTTATTTGAAGAACATCTTATAAATCTTGCCTTAAAACATATTAATTTTAAATTTATCTAGCTAACCAGCTAGGTATTGGTACAGGGTCTCACTATACAGCTTAGACTCATAGTGATCCTTCTGTCTCAGCCTCGCCAGCTCTGTGATTGCTGGCGTGTACCACCATGCTGCTTCAGTGATTGGCAAGGTGCACTTGGGAACCCAGGACCAGCATGACAGAACATAATTTTAATAGTGTACCTTCTAGCAAGAAATCTAGGGACAATTCTGGGATAAACCAAGTATATATATATTTGCTATCAGTCCTTTAGAGCTTGAACCTCTTAACATATATCTGATTCTTTAAAGGAGCATGGATGTTAAACATTTTCCAACGTATTTGACCATGACACACTTTCTTTGGAGAAGTTCATTCCACGTTCTCTTCACAATTGGGATTTCTTTCCCTGGGTTCTCCATTATAGGGCTGGATGTAGCTCAGTGGCAGAGCACTTGCCTAAGGTATACAGGGCCCTGAGTTCAATCCCCAACACTACTAGAAAAAAAATCAAATATTTTTGCTACTTTTATAGAATATATAACTTTTCTGTAAAATACAATAATTTTTTTTAAGTAAGACATTTTTGCTCAGAGAAAGTATACTTAGTCTCTTCCTTTTCACCTTTGAGAAAATGGAAAAGCATTTTTAATATTGGCTGAGGAATATCACTTCGATTACTCTTTCACTTCCATTGCCACATGACCTGTTGATATTGGCTGTTTTGCTTGTATCTGTGGGAAGCCAGGGAAATTTGCACAACAGAAATCATTATATCACCATATAGAATTTAGCTGAACTCCAATGAGCAGACGAATAAAACCCTCACTGAGATATGCATATCTCTTGGTAGATTTATTCATTAGACAAAGTGTTTCCTTTCTGTATAATTGTTAGATCCACATTTATTCCTTGACAATGACACTTCACTGTCTTACAGAAGTAAACAATGACTCCCAATTAGTTGAAAAAACTATTTTCTGTGATAAACGCCGTGGCTTTCATCTCACTGGTTCATACCTCTTATTCTATGTGACCTCAGTTGTTTTATATCTGCCCAGAGACAAGAGCTGATTCTTAGGGCATTGACTGGAGAAGGCGAGAAGCTTGCCCATATTCATGACTTCATTGAAGATGTGGCAGCATGCTCCTGTGAGGCTTCTGAGTGGTGCTTCCCTGCCTCTTGTCCCTTCTGTGAATGTTGCCCCCATTGTCAGTTCCTGAGCATCACTTCCCATTGGTGCTACGCAAGGTTCTTTCACTTCTTCGCTATCCCAAATTCAAAGCCAGATAGTAAATGAGAGCTGTATAGTCACCATCAAACATTCAACTCTGCTATTGTACCATGATGGATAGGAAGTAAGTAAATGAATGGGTGTGGGTATTCCAATAAATAATTATCCACAAAAATAAGCCCTGTGCTGCCCTTAGCTTACAGGTTCTCATTTGCTGACCCCCTGCACCAAGCCACCTTCTGAAGTAGACAATGACATTTCTGTATAGATGAGGATACTAAAAGGCTTAAGATTTGGAATCATAATGGGGCTTCATGGTAGAATGGGGATTTATACCTCAAACACAGACCAGTCTAATAGAACAGTTCCTATTCTTTTTACCCTGCTATCTCACCCTTAGATAAGAAAGTAGGGGATAGATACCTAGAAAGGCAAGAGGAGAGAGTTTACATCCTCAGCAAGAGAAGAGAGAAAGGCTCATAGTTCATGGGCCATTTTGGTGATAATGAATAGAAAATCTTGATGTAGAAGGAAGCATTGTAGAAGTGAAACAGGAGGTGTATTTGGGACAGAAAGTTCTTGTCATGACTGTGTTTGGCTGCAACAGAATTCTAACCAACCAGAGTTTAAAATAAAGGAATGTAGAAATTGGTAATGTAGCATGTGTGTAACCTCTGACTGTCACCACAGAGTGTGTCTCTTCTGCATTTCTGTGTATCCGTTTTGCAGGGGTGGAATATACATATTCGGATTTACATTTCAAATAGTAGCATTATTTACTTTTTAAAGCACTTGAATGGGACTTCTCATTAGTAGCTTCTACATATACATTGCCAGCCAGATGCAATGTCTTATGATTACTTCCGGTATCACAGAAGCTGGGAAATAGTTTGTGGCTAGGTGCCTACAAATGTTGTCTTATAAGGAACAGATACTGGGTAGGTATTTAGCTACATAGGCCAAAGCACAAGTATTTAGGCTATGAAAACATTTAGTTGTATATTTATACATAGATACATATATGTATAAGTAAAATACACTGAAGCAAAATATAAACCTGGGAGCATGATGGGACAGATAGAAGAATATTAAAGAGAGAATGCAAGTATGAGTCTATCAAAACTGTGAATGAGAATTTAAGGTCTGAGAACTTGAGTTACTAGACCATGAGGTTTTGAGAGATAGAAGTCATATTCTCATGCTCTCTGGAAAACACAAATAAACTGAAAAGAAAGGCACAATTGGAGATGTACTTGTGGCTCGGGGAAATAGGGTGAATGGACAAGTCAGGATGTGGAAGCTGCTTAGAAATTTTGTAGGGATGAAGAGATAGTTTGGTGGTTTAAGTACCTGCCTGGCAAGCACAAGGAGCCAGGTTGGATCCTGGTACTGCGTGCCATACTGACCCCAAAACCAGGCATGGTGGTGCACACTTGTAATCCCAGCACTGGGGAGGCTGAGACAGGAGGGTCACTATGAGTCTAAGTTATATATTGGGACCCTGTACCAAATAAACAAACAAACAAGCAAATATTTTTTTTAAAAAAGGTGTTGTATAACACAAGCAAATGCAGATATATTTTTTTGAACTAGTTTGCCACTTTGTGGCAAAGTCTGCACTTTTATTCTCCTTTCTTTTGTGTTTTGTTTTTAAATGTATTTAGTGCAGGGTCTACAGGGTCTCACTACACAAATCAGACTCCTAGTGATCTTCCTGTTTTCAGCCTCCCAAGTGCTGGGATTACACATGCGTCCAGTCTCAGTCTCTGTCTCAGTACTCCACCACGGTCTGTGGTGGTGAGGATCAAACTACTCTTCTTTCTTTTCAATCTTCAATGTCCTTTGACTGATTTGCTAATCCCTGAAAACCTTGGCTTGTACAAACTTTTACCTATGAGAGGCTTTAGGTAGGGATTGCTTTGCCGTTTGACATCCCAGCATACTGTTAGAAGTACACCTCAGTGTCTTCCATTTATTTCATTCAGATTTAGAATAACTAATCAGGAAGATTGACAGTGAGGATGAAACCATAATGATTCACATCATGAGAAGAGAGAAAATGTCCATTTCTTACAACACTGGGGATTGGTCCTGGGGAACTCCACTACTGAATTATACCTCCAATTCTTCAAAATAATTTTGTTCTTTGAGACAGAGTCTTGTTAAGTTGTCTAGATAGGACTTGAGCTTGTGATCTTTTTACCTCAGCCTCCCTAAATTCTTCATAGATTCATTTAATAAATGTTTATTGGAAGGGCCAGCCAGACAGCTCAGCAGATTAAAGCACCTGCTTAGGCAGACACAGAGACCCGGGGCCCCCAGTGTGCTGTGCTGAGAGGGAGACTGAGACTGGGTGTGTTGGCACGTGTTTGTAATCCCAGTGTTTTCGAGGCTGAAAACAAGAGGAACAGTATGAGTCAAATCTGTGTAGTTAGACCCTGTAGACATTGTACTAAATACATTTTTAAAAATTTATTGGAAACCATTTTATGTCAAATGCTGTACTTGGTTTGAGGGATGTCACAGACAAACGCATAATCCTGCCTGCCTGGGAAGCCAAGGTCCTGTGTTCAATCCCTGGTGTGGGGCGGGTGGAGAAGAAAAGAAAAGACAGAATCCTTAAATCCACAGATTTGAAAATGAGGTTTAAGAGCTGGGAAAAATTTTGTCCCAGGTTTTTATTTTACCTTGTCAACAAAGCTTTTAAAAATATTTATATCTCATTCGAATGCTTGCATTACGCACTGGAAGCCTTCTAAATGCTACTGTGGAGTTTATGATACATTTTTCTTTTCATAGGCTTTCATTTTAGGCCAAATTTTATAATAATTTAACATTTATTTAGCAACACTAGCCTGTAGATGATACAGAAAATGGAAAATAATCATAATTTTTCCCCTGCAGACTTGCAATCTATTAAGTATTATTGTGTCTTCTGCTGAAAGCTTAATGTTCAGAGTCCTCATATAACAAAATCATTTAAAAAGGTATCAATCACTATATTTTTCTTTAAAATTACTTTCTGAGGACATTAGTTTTATACAGGTATATATTGCTGTGGGCTACTAAGATATCTATGAAGGATTTCTCTGAGGTGTATATTTCAAAGAAAATATGCATTTATTTCTATAAAACTCATATCTCTATTTTTCTTGGATTTGATTATGAAAATAGATTTCTACTTATCAATAAAAATCAAAGAGCTCAGTGAGTTTGAATTTAAACTATGCCTTGAACTTTTTAGGAACCAAAAAATTTTGAGTCTTTTTAAAGAATAAAAAGACAATAAAAATGATACAGAATTTCAAAAGAAAATTATAAGAAATTAATGATGGCTATTATATTGCATATCATTACCTTCAAAGTAGTTGTTCCGAATACTAAGTATAGGCATAAAAAGTTAACTTAAAAATTAGGCATTAACTGTTTATTTCAGTAAACCAATAGAAATCAGTAGTACAATCAACTATCTTGTGTGTGTGTGTATATCTCTATCTATGAAATTATAATGATTCACATTATGAGGAGAGAGAAAAAAATCCATTTCTTGCAGCACTAGGGATTGATCCTGGGGAACTCCACCGACGAATTATACTTCTAGTTCTCCAGAATAATTTTGTTTTTTGAGACAGAGTATTGCTAAATTGACTAGATAGGACTTGAAGTTTTGATCTTTTTACCTCAGCCACCCTAAATTCTTCATAGATTCATTTAAAAAATATTTATTGGAAAGACCTATCATCCATCTATCTATCTATCAATCTATCTATCTATCTATCTATCTATCTATCTATCTATCTATCTATCTATCTATCTATCTATCTATCTATCATCTATCTACCTATTATCTATCTATCATCTATCAATCTATCTATCTATCTATCTATCTATCTATCTATCTATCTATCTATCTATCTATGTATCATCTATCTATCATCATCATCATCTTTTAGAAAGGGGAAAATAGACCAATTTTTTTTTAGTAAGGGTCAGCAGAAACTCTTGTGAAAGTAGACTGTGATAATCCACCCTCTTAAGAGTCATGTCTGCACAAGAGGGATGGAATTTTTTTTTCTTTAATAAGATCTTTCTATGCAGTTCAGGCTGGTAGTGATCCTCTTGTCTCAGTCTCCCTAGTGCTGGGATTACAGATGTATCCCATCATGCCTGGTTCCAGGCCAGCACTGCATGTGGTACCAGGCATCCATTTCAGAAACTTGAGTGTTCCAGACTTAGATCTCTGAGCTACCACCTCAGTCCTGATAAGTTGAATCTTAATAGAAGAATTGACTAAATTTTTCTACAGCTAATCGTATGGCTTCTTTCTTGCTCCTCGCAAGACTGTGTCTTTACCCTTTAATTCATAAGCTTGCTACTTGGGATGGTTACCTTCTTTAGCTGTTTTGGGATTTATTTTTTTAATTACTTAAAGTATTAATTATTACTTTAGGTAATTAATACTTTAAGTAATAATTCAGAGGAATTAGTCTCTCTAGCTACAAGAAATAGATTGAAGTCATACAATAGTATTTTCCAACTCCTTGAATGATATTTTAGATCTTTTTGTGTCTGTGTCTCAAATCCCTGGGATCAGCATAATGTTCAGTAGATTTTTATTTTTATATTTTTTTAAATTTTATTTTATTTTATTGAGAGACAAATATCAATGAGACAGTTTAAAGTTGATCAATAGGACAGTTTCAACAATCAATACTTTTCACATTGTTATCTTCCTAGTGGCTATCCACAGCACAAGAAGCAAACAGGATATCTTGTCCAAACATGATCACTACCAATCTTTCTTCTCACAGAACCAAGTGAAAGCAGCTGTCTATCTATCCCAACCATTCCATATACACAAACACAAAATTGTCCTTTCGGAAGTGAGGTGGAATGAAGATGGCGGAGTGAAGGTCTCTTTGGCTATGTGGCCTTAGGGCCGGGGGCACATAGGCCCCCGGGAGGGCACTTACCTCTGCTGGGTCCTGTGAGGTGAGCCGAGAAGAAGACTGATGACGGGAGGATCCTTGTCATACAAGAAGATTTTCTTGACCTTTAGGTGCTCAAAACAATTCTAAACTCAGGATTGGCAAGTATTTCTGCATTGTCTTCTAGACCAGCTCTTTATTCACCCTCTTTCCCTGGATAGAGGATATGGATATCTTTCTGCACATCACCTCCATGGTTTGGAATGAAAAAGATGGCTTTGTTTTGTTCTGTCCCTCAGCTTCAACACAGAGGATCCCTTAGGATGCAGTTATCTTGTGACTTCTCCTGGAAAAACCCCTGACATGGGGTTTCATCTGTGGTTTACTTAATTATAAAGAAATTATTTTCCAACCTGAAGACATAAATGTTTAGTTTAAAAAAAAATCGTCCTTTCTCTGTATCCTCCCCCACATGTTCAGTCCTGTCAGAGATAGGCATTCCACTGGCATTCAAATACCATTGGTGCATGAACTCAGCAAAATACTCCAACACAGTCCAGCAGTCCACAATAGTAGTGGGTTATCCACAGAAGTTGTTGACTAGAGCCTTTTATAGCTCAGCTTATTAACATGGCTTTATATTGTATACCTCGTTTTTATGCTTTTCTGCTGGATGGTCAAGAACAAGACAAAGCAAGACCTATACAACAAGAAATGTAACTTTTGAATATGACAAGGTCAGTCAAGTCAGGATTTATCCTATAACCCTGTACAGCGCTTTGTTATCCTTTGTTAGTGTCAGCCATGTGGATGAGTCACACCCATTTCTTGACCAATTTGCTTTCTGTAAAAGCCTGTGCGAAAATTTTCTCACCATGTGACTCCTTAGGCACACTATACATCATCGATTGTTTTCCTCTGTGTCTCCATAATCTCCTTGATCAGAAAATTTGGGGCACAACTGAGTTCCATGATGTTACAGTACAGGTTCTCCTGAGTCTTCACTGACCTTGAAAGGCTAGGGCCAAAATGTTGGCTGACCTTGCAGCCCTTCCATTTCTTCAATTTTTGATGTGTAGATTTACATTGTTAACCCTCTGGAAGAGAAGCTGATTATTACCCTGCAACATACGTAGTTCGCTTTGCCCTAACTATCTGTCTAAATATCAAACATGTTAGGAATATTGTGGAACAGGTATTTTCCACCAAATATTGATGTATTGAACTTTAATTCCTTACAGAATATGAGGAAAATAAACTAAAAAATAGTAATAAACACATATTTTTACACGGAAGTTTACAAATGTAAACATATATAGCATTTACAGTCCTGTAACATTTTTTTCTTGTGTTTTTTCCATTTACTACCCATAATTTTTTTATTTGTGACACAACATGTTAATAATTAGAATGTCATGACAGTAAGTATGTATTTAGTTGACCATAATGACAGATAATCCAAGCATGACCCTTCTATTACACATTGCTATCTTCAGTGCATTTGCTTGGTTCACAGCGAGACCCTGTCTCAAAAAGACAAAAAGACAAAAAAAATAAAATAAAAATAAAAATAAAAGATAATCAGGTTGAGAATCCTAACAATAAAGTGCTACTTTCAAAAACCTGCTGATTTCTCTCAGGATCATTGCCTTACCCATTTTGTGTGTACAAATGTATGGCTTTGTCCTTGTCCTGATTCCTATCTTTTCTTCTTACCCTCTCCTTGTCCAATCCTCAAGATCTTGCTTTCCATTTAGTTGTGATATACCTTTCTATTTGTATTTATTCTTTTGCTTTTTTATACTAGGGAGATTATATGATATTTGCACATGTGTGTGTGGTTTATTTCACTTATGAGTATATCTTTGAGTGGCATCCACTTAAATATAAATGCTTCATTCAAGTTTATAATTCTTTATAGCTGAGTAGTACTCCATTGTACAAAAATAACACATCTTTTTCAACCATTCCTCATGTGACAGGCATCTTGGTTGTTTCCAAGATTTGGCTATCACAAATTGTGCTGCTATAAAGATAGATACATATATATCATTATGATATGATGTTTTCAGTTCCTCCTGGAAAATTCGCAGTAGGTTGATAGCTGACTTGAATGGGATTTCCAGTCCTAGTTTCTTAAGGAGTCTCCACACTGATTTTGTTGCACCAGTCTACATTCTCACAAGCAGTGAAGTGTTCCCTTATCCCCAAAGCTGCTCCAAAATTTGTTGATGGTTGATTTGTTTATGATAGCCATTCTTTCTGATGTGAGATGCTATCTCAGTGCTGTTTTAATTTACATTTCATGGATGGCTAGTGATGTGGAACATTTTTTCATACATTTATTCGCTTCTTTAATTTTATCCTGTGAAAAGTGTATATTCATCTCAGATGCCCATTTCTGGATTGGGTCTTAAAGTTAAAGGTATTTTAGTATTTTATAAATTCTAGAGAGCAGACCTTTGTCAGAGTGCTTATTGGTTAAGATTTTTTTTTTTTTTAAATTTGTGTGTTGTCTTTTCATTTCATTGCTAACTACTTTTAATATGCATAAACTTCTGAATAAGAGGTGGTCCCAGTTGTTAATTCTTTCAAATGTTTCCTGTGTGAATACATGATTGTTCTTGAACTCTTTGCCTACCCCTATGTCTTCCAGAGTTCCTACTACTTTCTCTTCCAGGAGATTTAGTTTTTCTGTTTTAATGTTTATATCTTTAATCCATTTAGATGTTAGTTTAGTGCATGGTGATAGACCTGGGCCAAGTTTTAGTTTTTGGCATGTAGAGAGCCAGTTTTCCAGCACCATCTGTTAAAGAGGCTATCTTTCTTCCAGTAAGTGTGTTTGGCCTCTTTGTTGAAGATCAGGTGGCTGAGTGTGTTTGTAGAGGCCTCTGCATCTTCTAATCTATTCCATTGATCCTCAGATCTGTTTCATTGCCAATACCATGTTGATTTTACCACAGTGGCTTTTTAGTATAATTTCAAGTCAGGCGTTGTGATGCCTCTTGCCTTATCTTTGTTGGCCAAGATTGCCTTTGCTATTCTGGGTCTTTTCTGGTTACAAATAAATTTTAGGAACGATTTCTCTGTAGCTAGGAGGTATGGTGGTGTCTGTTTGATTGGGATTTCATTAAGTCTGTAGAGCAATCTTAGGAGTATGGCATCTTCATGTTGTTGGCTCTTCCTATCCAGGAGCAGGGAATATATTTCCATTTTCTGAAATCCTCTATGATCTCCTTTCTTAGTATACAGTAATTTTCTGTGAAAAAAATCTTTGATTCTTTGGTTAAGTGAATTCCAAAGTATTTGATTTTTTGAGGTGCTATTGTAAAAGGTATTGTATCTATAATTTCCTTCAGTGTGTTTTTATCTGTGTAGATGAATGCTATTTATTTTTGAGTATTGACTTTGTATCTTGCTACACTAATAAATTTGTGTATGAATTCTAGTAGCTTATTGGTGGAGTTTTTCAGGTTTTCCAAGTAAAGTATCATGTCCTGTGCAAATAGTAATAATTTAACTTGTTCTTTACCTATTCTTATTCCTTTTATTTCTCCCTCTTGTGTAAGGGGTCTAGCTAATGATTTCAAAACAATATTGAATAGGAGGGGGGATAGAGGACATCCTTATCTTGTACCATATTTGAGAATAAAAGATTTCAGTTGTTCCCTTTTTAGAATTATATTTGCTGTTGCATTGTCATAGATGGCTTTTATCAGATTGAAGTAGAGGCCTTCTATTCCAATTTTCTGTGGCATTTTGAACATGAATGAGTGTTGGACTTTGTCAAAGGTTTTTCTGCATCAGTTGAGATAATCATGTGGTTTTTAGATTTCCCTCTATTAATCTAGTGTATTACATTTATAGGTTTTCAAATATTGAACCATCCTTGCATCCTTGGGATGAATCCTACCTGGTAATTGTGTATAATCTTCTCGATGATTTGCTTATTCTCTTTGCTAGGATTTTATTGAGGATTTTTTTGCATCTATGTTCATGAGGGAGATTGGCCTATAGTTCCGTTTTTTAGTTGTGTCTTTCCCTGGTTTTGGAATCAGTATAATACTTGCCTCCAGAAATGATTTTGGGAGGACTGCTTCCTTTTCAATTTCATTGAAGAGTTTGAGGAGTGTAGGGATTATATCTTCTATAAATTCCTTGTAGAATTCAGCTGTGAATCCATCAAAACCTGGACTTTTCTTTGTTGGCAGGCTTTTTATTACATTTTGTACTTCATTGGCTGTTATTGGGTTATTCAGAGCTGTTATCATTTTGATTCAGTATTGGTAATTTGAACCTCTCTAGGAACCTGTCTATTTATCTGTATGTTCCTATGAGTGAGTGTATATATTCTCAAAGTAGCTATTGATAATCTTCTGAATGTCCACTTGGTCTTTGGTGATTATACTCTTTTCAGTCCATATTGCTGTATTTGATTTTTTTCTTTCCTTTTTTTGATGAAGTTAACTAGGGGCTTATTGATTTTATTTAATGTTTCAAAGAACTAGCTTTCTGATTCATTAATTCTTTGAACTGTTTTCATCTCAGTTGAATTAATTTCTGCTCTAATCTTCATGATTTCTTCCTGTCTTTGGGCTCTGGGTTTGGTTTGCTCTTCCTTTTCTAGATGTCATAGGTACAGCATTAGGGTGTTTATTTATTCCTGTTCTGTTTTCCTAATGTGTCAGTTCATAGCTATTAATTTCCCTCTGAGAACTGCTTTCATTGCATACCATAAATTCTGATAAATTGTGGTTGAATTTTCATTGAATTGTAGATATTGTTGAATTTCTTGTTTAATTTCATCTGTGACCCATTGGTTGCTGAGTAGGGTGTTGTTTAATTTCCATGAATTTAGTGGGTTTTTCTGGTTTCTTTTGTGGTTTATTTCCAGTTTCAATGGTTATTATCTAACCATTGAACTGTGGTTAGATAATATGCATGGGATAATTTCTGTTTTTCTTCATATACTTGAGAATGACCTATGGACTAGTATGTGGTCTATTTTAGAAAATAACCCATGTGCAGGTGAAAAAAATGGGTATTTAGCTGTTCTTGGGTGGATCTCTATGTATATGTCCATCAAGTCCATGAATTCCAAGCTCTGGTTCATTTCTGCTACTTCTTTGCTAATTTTTTGTCTGGTTGACCTATCTTTTTGAAATAAGAGGGTGTTACAGTCTTCTGTTAAAATTGTGGTCTTGGATATTAGATTTTTCATGTCCATTAATATTTGTCTTATATAGTTGGGTGTTCCTGTGCTTGGTGTATAGATATTTATGAGTGTTATCACTTCTTGAATTTTTCCCCTAACCAAGATATAGTGGCCTTCTTTATTTCATTTGTTCATTCTTGGTTTCAAGCTGAAACTGTATGAGGACAGTATTGTTGCTTCTGCTTTTTCTTGAGGTGCTGTGGCGTATAGTACTGTTTTCTATCCTTTTACTTTATGCCTATGAATGTCTTTTTGAGTTAAGTATATTTCTTGTATACAGCATATTGTTGGATTGTGTTCCCTAATCCACTATGCACTATGCCTGTCTATTTCTCTTTAATTGGTAAATTGAGTCCATTTACATTAATGGTTATAATTGAGATCTATTGACTTATGATTGACATGTTATTTATCTGCTGTTGTTTATTCCTTTTTGTCCTGTGTTTGATTGTTGCTGTATTTAGTGGGTTCCTTCTGTTCTCATTCATGGAGTTCTGTCATTTTGGTCCCTCTCTAGGAAATCTTTCTGTACTCTGTGTAGGATTGGCTTTGTCATCATGAAATTCTTCAGTTGTTCTTTGTCATGGAAATATTTCACTTCTCCATCAAACTTGAAAGAGAGTTTTGCAGGGTATAGTAGTCTGGGCTGGAATTTGTTTTCATAGAGGATTTGAAGTACTCTTCTTCATGGTCTTCTTGCCTTCATGGTTTGTGAAGTGAAGTCTGCAATAATTCTGATGGGTTTTCCTTTGAATGTGATCTGCTTCTTCTCTCTAGTGGCTTTCAGAATATTATTCTTGTGTTGGATTTCTGGGATCTTGAGTATTATATATTTTGGTGTGTTTTTAGTTGGGTTGAAGTTATTTGGCTTTATGTATGCTTTGGTTACCTGAATATTATATTGTTTCCTCATATTTGGGAAGTTTCCTGCAATTACTTCTGCCCATATTCCTTTTATATCATTTGTATTGACTCCTTCTTTCTCACTGATGCCTATTAGTCTCACGTTATTTGTTCATCTTGGCATCATCTTGCTGGTGATGGATGATTTTTTCCTGCACCATAGTTGTTTTTAAGAAATCTTTTCTCGTCTTTTCACTAGCTGCAGTACCATTTTCAGATCTTTTCAAGATCTGAAACTGTCTTCACTTTCACTCTAATGGGTTTTTAGACTTGTGATTGACATTTTAAGTTCCTCTATATCTCTTTGACTTTGCTTTGTGCTACTATTTCTCTCCTATATTGCTCATTCAAGGAATCCATCATATTTCTAATCTCTATTTTTTACCAATGTCTTCTTTAGTGGTAGTTATTAATTCTTTTACTGCAGTTTTTTCAGATTGGGTTTCCTCCATATGTGTCTGTATTTGATTCTTTACTTCAGACGCTATGCATTCAGAGATTTCTTTATTTCAAAAATTAATTCTGCTCTGAGTTCCTCTTTACATTTCTGCTGTTGTTTCTTTCCTTTTGACACTGTTAATTGATATATTTCAGCTAAGCTAATGTCCTCTGCACTTGTCTGGGTGGGCGTTGGGCTTCCCCCATATATTTCTGTATTAGATTCTTTACTTAAGATGTTCTGAATTCAGAGATTTCCTTTTTTATTTCAGGAGTTAATTCTTCTCTGAGTTTCTCTATACTTTTCTGGTGTTGTTTCCTTGCTTCTGATGCTGTTTATTCATTCTTTTCAGTTGAGCTTGTGTCCTTATGGCCTTTGGTGTAGCGGTTTTTTTCAGTTATGACCTTAGCATCTACTGAGATTCGGGTGCAGA
Organism: Ctenomys sociabilis; assembly: GCA_004027165.1. Classification (NCBI taxonomy): domain Eukaryota; kingdom Metazoa; phylum Chordata; class Mammalia; order Rodentia; family Ctenomyidae; genus Ctenomys; species Ctenomys sociabilis. The sequence goes on along the minus strand of PVKA01009619.1, from coordinate 44,255 downwards.
TTTATTAAGTTTGAGTTTATCCAGTTATCCCTGGCCTGGTTCTGTCTGTCGTGTTCAGCTCCCTCTTGCTCCAGCCTTTGGAAGTGAACCTGTTGTGCCCCTCTGGTATGATAGTGAACCTGTGGTGCTCCTCTGTTGTGCCTCTGGCCCAGGTAGCACAGGGGAGGACAGAAGCTCTCCCACATACTTGCTGGTCAGGACTGGCCTGGGTCAGTGTCCCAAGAGTGTCACAGAAGTTCTCACTTGCTCTGTTGGCTTGGGGGCAGATACTCCGGAGGGTTGTAGTGATTCCAGGAGCACAGTAGTGAGTCTCAATCCCGTGGTGCCTGAGTTTTGTTTTGGATGGGTCCCGTCTGTGCAGGAAACTGTAAATTTTTAAAGAATATACTGTTAACTTTTTAATTTACTCTTTCCAACCATTCAGGTCGGTGCATTGGGCTCCACCAGGGGCTCATTTCCATCCCAAGTACCGCATGCCAAGCCAGTCCTCCCCTGGCACACTGAGCCAGCCGACGAGAGCAGGCATGGTGGTGCAATCCTGTAATCCCAGTGCTAGAGAGGCTGAAATAGGAGGATCACAATGAGTCCAAGATGTGTAGTGAGATCCTCTCCAAAATCCATAATAATAGAAAAAAAAAGAAATGAAAGCGAAGCACTGCTGAAATTTTTAAGCAAAGTTTTATTTATTGTAATGCCCTAACATCTTATCTCACGAAGAAAACTATACATACTTCAGTTTATTCTTTTCCACATATTCTTATGAGGGTGCTTCCAAACTTTTAATAGTTGTGTCATTTAAACCACCTAAAAGGGCATTACATTAAAATATTATATGAGGCATATTCATAAATCCATTATTTTTCTGTCAGAACATCCATAGAACAATCACTTATAACCACTGTATTTTGTACATGAATGTAGCAATTTTTTAAACCACAGACTTACTAAACAGCACTAATGCTTTCCCAAATGTCACTGTAAAACTGGGGCTGGAATGCACATCCATTTGTGGAGGGAGGAACAAGGGTATATCAGTACCCTGAAAGCAAGCAGGGGAAGCTGTCCAACTTTCTAAGTGGACTTCAAACCATAACTGAATAGAGGAGGCAAAGAAGTTCACAAGCTATAAGTTAAAGGACCAATTGAGCAGAAAGAGATAATAATTTTAAATATTTACGGACTAAATATTGGCAACCCAACTTTGTAAATAGTACTGTGTATAGAAAATAAGAAAACACCAACAGAATCGTAGTGGAGGGCCTTCCTAGCTTACAGTCACACAAAGACAGACCAACTGGAAAGAAAAATCAGTGAAGATATAACAGAGCTAAGCTGCTCCTTTGAATAAATTGACTTATGAGATGTATACAGATTATTCTTCCCTGCTACAGTAAAACTAACGCTCTCCTCAAATGAATACACAATGTCCCCCCAAATAGCACTCATGCTGGTTCACAAAACTTGTTTAAATAAATGCAAAATAATTGAAATAGTCCCACATATGTTATTAAATCATAGTGCAATGAAACTAGTAATACATGACCAATGAGAGCACATCAGTTTTGCAAGCACCTGGAGATTACAGAATATACATTTGCAGAACCAAAGGCTCTTAGAAGAAGTCAAGGAAGACATTAAACAATTTCTAGAACCAAATGATAGCATCTCTAAAATTTATCGAAATCTATGCCACTCAGTGAAAACAGCCCTCAAGGGAAGTTTATTATTCTTAATGTTCATATTAGAGAAACAAAGTGAGCTGCAAGTAAATAACTTAATGACACATCTTAAGGACTTAGAAAAATGACTCTAAAATTTAACCTAATATAAGGAAGTAAATTAGAAAGACTAGAACAAAAATTAATGAAATTGAGATTAAAAATAAAATCAAAGAATCATGAATCAAAGCTTGTTCTTTGAAAGAATGGACAAAATAGACAAATGCTTAGCCAAATGTACTAAAGGAAGATCAGATCCATATCAATGCATACCTTCATTCTAGCCTTTCTTAAATTCTTATTTCCTTTTCTTTCTAGTATGTGGGCTTCAGGCTTAACATATCTTTTCATTTTATTCTACTTTTATTTTTGTAACTAGAGTTCTATTTTGCCGCATGTGAAAGAGAAACTGTAACCCTTCAATGATGATGCTGGTTTTTCCTGGATTTAAAAAATATTTTATTTATTTATTTTATTTATTGATGCAGGGTCTCACTATGCACCTCACACTCACAGTGATCCTCCCGTCTCAGCCTCCCCAGCACTGGGATTATAGGTGTGTGATACAATGCCCAGGTTTGGTGGCCTACACGGTGCGTCCCCAGGGTTCTGGGGCTGGCATCGCATATGGTACTGGGCGTCAAACTCAGGACATTGTGCTTTCCAGACAGGCACTTATACTGCAGAGTTATCTTTCTAGCCCTGTAGGGACATCTAGATATAAGCCATAAAATCTATGAACTGAAAAACCCTCAGAACCCAGTGGATTCACCACTAAACTATGCAAGAACTTCAGTGTAAACTAAGACTAGTTCTTTTCAAATATTTTAATAAAATGAAGAGGGAAGGAGACCTCTAGAATCATTCATGGAAGGTAGCATTACTTTAATTCCAAAACGAGACAAGAATTCAGAAAGAAAGTTTTCGTGAACATAGATACCAAGAACCTCAACAAGATACTGGAAAACAGAAGGAAACAAGTCATCAAAATGATCACATCTCATGAGGAAGCATAGGCACCACCTCGGAATTGCAAGTGTGGCTCTACATACACAAACCATTAAATGCAATACATCGTATACATAGAACCAAGGACAAAAACTACATGCTCATCGCAATAGATGAAGAAAAAGCCTTTAACAACATCTATCAAATTTGTGATAAAAAAAACCTAAAGAAAATATATATAGAAGAACCTTATCTTAGTCTGATAAAAGCTCTTTTTAACAAACCTTCTGCCAGCATTACGTTAAGTGAGGAAAAGCTGAATTATTTCCCTGTAAAATCTATGAAAAGATAAACATGTCCACCTTCATCATTTTTGTTTAGTATAATATTTGAAACATTAACTACAGCAACTGAGAAATAGAAAAGAAAGGAATATAATAGGATGGATAAATTTGAAGTATTCTTCACAGAAGAGTTGATCCTTTCCTAGAAGGTTCAAATAATTCCTCCAAAAAGAATCCCAGAACTAATAAATTTAGCAAAGCAGTGGAATACAAAATCAATGTGAAAAAATCAATAACATTACTGTAGACCAATAATTAATCCACCAAGACAGAAATTAGGAAGGCAATACCATTCACAATAGCATTGTCAAAAGTCGGACAACCTAACCAAGGAAGTAAAAGATCTCTGTAATGAAAACTGCAGTAGGACAGAAAAAACTGGAAAGACCTCCCCTGTTCCTCAGTAGACTAAACCGATATTGTCATAATGATCATGCTTCCCAAGTGATAAATAGATTTAGTGCAATTGCAATCAAAATTCCAACAGCATTCTTTACAGAACTCAAAAAAAAATCCTAAAATTCATACAGAACCAAAAGGGACCCAGAATAGCACAAAGCAATCCTGGAAAGAAAGAGCAAGGCCAGTGAGATTACAATCTGGCATTTCAAATTATATTTTGTAGTTTTTTAAAAGAAACAGGTAAATTAACAAGTATGGGTCTGGTACAAAAGTGCAGATCACTGGAAGAGAGTATCAGGTACAGAAATAACCCCATGTGCATTGAACCATCTGGTCATTCTTGAAGTGGTCAAAACACACTGGAGGATAGATCATCCCTTTAATAAGTAGAGCTGGGAAAGTGTTTTAAAACACGCTGAAGATTTTATCTAAAGCATATCAATCACCAAGTATCAAAATAAAATCAAAGTGAATCAAAGGCCTATGTATTAAAATGGAAACATTTAATCTGCAGGAAACAAAATAAGTAAAACTCTTAAGGGCATAGCAGAACCAATATAGCCAGAATGACAGACAATGGACAGAGGCTTGAAGTTATAGAAAGAGTTGTTTTTCCTCTGGAGCATCAGTGGGCACAGGATTAAGTTTTCAAAGGAGAAGAGGAGAAGGATAGAGACCTGGCTTTAAGAGTGATCTTTGGGGATGAGAACTGCATTTGGGGAGGTGAGCAGAGGACGACCTGAAGAACTTGAACCTCAGAAGGGATGAGGTCTACGGGAGAGTGGAATGACGAGAGGGTGGTATGAGGGCTTGGCGTTGGCTCTGCCTTCTGAGGTGTGTTATCAGTAGCTGAGGCTGATGCTTTCGAGTTACAGTTAGCAGGGGGTTATGCCTGGGATGTGATGTGAGGGCGGCCTGGCCACGACACCTGCCACCCCGTTGGTGGCCAGGGTTGATTTGGCCGATCTGGCTGGCTAGGTGGGTGTCACCTTCCTCCCTCAGCGCTCCGTGTGTGCCCCTCCTGAAGCTATGCCCTCATCGAAGAGGACAACAACCCAGGATAGAGGAGGACCGTTCTTCCATCAAGGGTATATGAGTAGCTGTGCTCCCTGCTAGAACCTCCAAACAAGCTTGCAAGGATTATACTTGAAATTTTCAGTGTTTCGAGATTTTTTTCTTCTGGAAGGGTTATGAGTATTTTCTTCCCTATAGAGTTTCATTATCAATCTTTCTCTATCCTTTTATAAAGTCCTCCAACTAATAATGTTATAATCTATCTGATAGTGGCACCTCTAGCTCAGCTCTCAGATTTTTTTCACATTTGTATTTTTGATGTTACATTTCTTCTGTTGTCTAGTAGTTCTATGAAAAGAATGCACACAGCCTCAGGTGAACTTTCTGCAATTTCTGTCTGAATCTTGTTTTATCACTGTATTTTAAAAGCTACAACATCAAGGAGAAATCCTACTAGTGTATTTTAAACACTGAAAGAAGGAAAGTGGAATTCTTTTTCTACTTTTCATACAGGAAAGGGATTGTCATACTTATGTTGATATGGAGACATAGTTCTTAATTACTAACATCATTGTTTATAAAATGATATGTATTCCTATCATATTCCATTCCTTTGTCAGTAAGGATAAAGGTGTATAAGTTTCACCTTTAACATTTATCCTACTGATTTCCATGTTAGAATCATTAAGTTATTTGGAATGTTGTAAAGCATTCTCATGAGTTCTTAGGTTAGGGAAGCTTTGCTAGCAGACTTAATTACAATCTCACAGAGAAATCAGCTGCCTACCACTGTTCTTCAGTAAAAGAAATTTGCTATCTAATTTCAGGAGGAATTCTATCAGTTTTCTCTCCTGCTGGACACTGCCTCTTTAAATTCCCCTTTCATCTGACATCTCCCTATTTTTTTAAACCCCTATCCATGTGACAAGAAGCTTCTGAGGCAAAGTGCTTGGAGAGAAATGTATTTGACTTCCAGCAGAGAGAAAGAGACAAGCAACGTATGAGACTCAGAGGAACATGTAGCAAACTTAGAGGAAGTTATATGGCAATGCTGGATTCTGGGGCTCTTTTAGAATAACAGCTCTTTCTAAGTTACTGTCTTTGTCATTTAGCACTAGAAAAATGTTTGATAAGATTTTAAACAAGTTATGTTTTCCCTTTTGTGTGCATCTCATGAGATTGTTTGTATTTTAGGCATCATCATAACAGAAATGTTAGAATGCATTTCTGCATTCTCCACATGTTGTGCTGAGCAGAGTGAGGGCATGCTATGCCGTCTGCATTCTTGTTGTCTTCATTTCTGAAAGAAATTAGTACATAAAGTATAGAAAAGATAAAACCCTTCTAGAGCTTTTGTGAAGTAAGACAAATTCTATTTTGTGGTAGCTCATATATGTGGTCTGAATGTTCATGACCCTCTGGCCCCTAATTCCCAAGCTGATGGAGATGGGAGGTGCTTAGGCTATGGGATATTTCCTTCACAAATGGGATTAGTGCCCTTATAGTAAAGGTCCCAGAGAGACCTTTGATCTTTCCACCATGGAAAGCACAGAGTCATTGTGTCTCTTACAAGCTAGAAAGTGGGCCAGAAATTGGGCCACTAACAGACACTGAATCTGAGAGCACCATAATCCTAGGGTTTGAGCTTCAGCTATCATCAGTGCAGCTGCTTAGTTCACAGGTATTAGCATATTTAGTCAGGATGAAAATCCTACCGATTAAACTGGATTGTTTAATCCTTAAGCTCTCACTTTCTTTTTTTAATTGTGTGATACTTTTCTATTTTTATTTCTTCTTTTGAGTTCTTACACTAGGGTGACTATATGATATTTACACATGTGGGCCTGGTTCATTTCACTTATGAGTGCATCTTCAAGTGGCATCCACTTAAATACAAAGGCTTTGAGTTTATTATTCTTTATAACCGAGTAATACTCCATTATATAAAAATATCACATCTTTTTCATCCATTCCTCAGGTGATAGGCATCTTGGTTGTTTTCAAGATTAGGCTATCAAAAATTGTGCTGGTATACAAATAGGTATACAGATAAAAGAATCTTAACTGATTAAATTAAGCTTCTATAAAAATTTTTTACTATATTCACTTACAAAGACAATGTCAGTCATTTTCTGTTAGCCTCCAATTTTACATCTATTTAAGTAACGTCTCACATATTGATGAGACTATATGTGTTTTTTCTACAGCTTTTAAACTTGTGTCTTTAGCTTTCATAGCTCCTTCACTTTTTTTTCATGTTAAGCTACCTAACTTCTGCAAAATTTATTTGTTGGTACATTTATCAGTGAAAGTTCTGCTTTAGACATGATGTAGTCACACACACCTTTAATCCCAGCTCTTGGGAGACTGTAAACTGGTGGATCACTATGAGTCTGATCTAGTAGTGAGACTCTGAACACCTTGTACAGCTTTCCATAAAATATACAAAAAAAAAATGAAAGTTTTACTTTAACTTTTCTCTTTTTTATAATTTTTATATTTTCTTCATGTTCATAATTTTCCTTACAATTTTAAAATTTAATTTTATTGAGAAAGAAATATCAATGCAATAGTTTCAAAACCAGTTAGTAAAGGGGCGAGGGAGATGGCTCAGTGGAATAAGCACTTCTCTGGCATGCATGAGGGCTTGAGTTCAATCCCTGGTTCCACCAAAAAAAAAATTAGTAGGACACTTTCAATAATTAATACATAACGTATTGTTGTCTTTGTAGTGATTATTCATATTACAAGATGCAGTCATGATACCCTGTCCAAACACTTTTGGTACAAATCTTTCTTCTCATTGAATTAAGAGAAAATAGCTGTATATCTACCCTAAGTATTTTGTATATATAGATACAAATTCGTTCTTTGTTTTTATTCCCTTTGTTTCTTTAGTTTTCTCAGAGATGGGTATTTCATTGCCATTGAAATGTTGTAGGTGGGTGAATTCAGCGAAATAATCCAATACAATCCAGTAGTCCATAATAGTAGTGGGTTATCCATAGGACTGGCAAAATACCTGTTCCATGTTTATCTAAGATGTTTGATATTCAGACACATAGTGACTGCCTATGTTATAGGATAATAATATCATTAAGCTTCTCTTTTGGAGGGTTAACAACTTAAATTTGTAGACCAAAAATTAGAGAAAAAGAAGGGCTGCAAGGACAGCAAACATTTTGTTTCCTTACAACTTTTGACATATTATTAGACTTTACTAATCCTTTTATTTTTTAAAAAAATTATGATATATGGCAATTTTATATTATTATTATTTATTATTATTATTTGGTATTTTAGGGAAGGGTCTGCAGGGTGTTCAGGGTCTTACTGCTAGATTGGACTTGCAGAGATTCTTGTTTACAGCCTCCCAAGTGCTAGGATTAGAGGCATGTGCTACCACACCCAGTCTCAAGTGGAGTCTCAGCATGCCCCAGGGGCAGGGCCCGCACACTGCAGGTAGAGGGATCAAACCCCTGGTCCCTGCACCTGCTTGCAGGTGCTTTAATCTGCTGAGCTATTTGGCCAGCCCCGTTTTGATTTTGTTTCTATTGCCTGAATTTTTACTTGGTTATAAATTATACTTTTTCTGTTCTCTCATCAGTTTGTTTATGTTGCTTTTGTTAATTGCTGGACATTATAAATGTTAGCTTCTCATGTGTGAGAAGCTTCTCATTTAATTTCTTCCTTTAAGAAATGTAGTTTTGCTCTAGGCTAAAGGTAGTTTTCTTTTTTCTCTCAGTCCTGGTTTTTAAGCTAAGGGTGGATAACAGAAATAGGAAAAGAAAAAGTAAACAATTTCCTTTAGTGTGAAGCTTGTATACTTCTAACTCTGGGGTGCTGCTGTCCTGGTGCTTAATGAGGTCTCTCATTTTGATTGGTTAGAATTTAAATATCTTCAAACTTGTGAAAACTGAAAATAATTCAATGTGCAACTTCTTCCTAGTTCTTTCCCTGGTGGTGGTTCTTCCTTGGGGCTTGAGCTTGTTATCTTGTGCCTGTACTATTCGTTAGAATTGGTAAAACTCCCCGAAGTGTTACTATGAACACGTTTTGATCTTTTTGTCTGCATTGTTCTCTCCTAGGGCATGTTGCTTTACAAATTACAGCCACCCTCACCCTCCAGACTTCAGCTCTGTTTGCTTACCTAAGACAAGCTGCTGTGTTCTTTGCTTTTTCATAGTTATGGTCAGAAATCTCAGCTTGTCACTTTTCCCTTCTGTTAGGAATTATAGCTTGCAGTAATTGATATTCGATGTCTGAGAAACTGTATTTTTTGTTTATTTTACATATTTTGTCTGTGTTTTATTTTTCTTGTGGCAAGAAGGCTAATCTAATATGTGGCATGTCATCATAGACTATAGTAGAAAACTTTGCTTTCATTTGTAAGCAGTTTAATAGCAGATACTTAGACTTAATTCCATGTTAATGGATTTTAATTTTCATGCTGGTACTTTAATAATAACATTATTACCTTTATTTTTACAAATTTTACTAATTGTGTTGAGGAAATTGATCTGAGGGATTATAAAAAGGAAATAAAAATATTTGAAACTTTCAATATTTAAATAATATATTTGATTTCTGTGACCTGCATATTCATTTTAGTATTATATTTATATATGTTTAGGACAAAACTCAATTGCTTGTATTAGAAGACTTACTGTGCATTAGCTTGGATTAATACTAAACTCTGCACTAGGTTTCGTTTGCTTCTGTTTTGTAACTTAATGGCATTATCAGCAATAACTTGAGGTATATTCACACGATGAAGACCAAGAGGGTATACCGATAGCTATTATACTTGTACCTATTTGTCTACACAAAGTCTCATACAGTCATGCGACAGCTTCTAGAGATTGTGATTAATGCATGACTCAGTGCTGGGCTTGGGGATGTGAGCACTACATCCACCCTGGGGTGGGTGATCTGCATTACAATGTACGGAAGTCAAAGAGGCTGGCTATTTGTCTCAGCTTCTGCCCCTCTCTTTGCTCTTTGCTTTGTTCCTCTTACAATAACAGCTGCCTTTTGTCATGTGCTGTGCTGCCTTAAAGCCAGCTGATTATGGACTGAAACCTAAACTAACTGTGAGCTAAGTAAACCTTTCTTTCCTTAATTTTGGGTGTTGGGTGTCTTGTGCTAGCAACAAGAAAAAAGTAACTAATACAAAAGTTATATAGATTCATATCATGGAATGTGAACTAATATTCATTGATTAAAATGAATCATCTGGCCAACTTCAGGGCAGCAGGTAAGTAGAGTTAACTCACTGTGGACAGGGGCACAAACAACTAACCTAGCAAAAAACAAGAAGACATATGGTTTGGAAGGACAGTGAACATGGGGAATTGAAATATCAAGACAGACACTCACAGTGTGTTGCCTTGTAAGCTTAGAAAATCATTTTATAGTGTCTGCACAGACTTCAGAGAACACTTGTTTTGACTATGAGCAACTTCTCATAGTCAGAGTCACATTATCGTGACAGTGGAACAAGTGTGTTCAAAGAGCAGATTTATTTTGTAGGTGTTAGTGAAAAAGTGCTTTTTACTTTAATAGATTTTTTGTTTGTTCATTACTTGTATTTTAGGGAAGTGTTGAGGGTCTCACTACTAGGTCAGACCTGTAGTGAACCACCTGTTTACAGCCTCCCAAGAGCTGGGATTACGGGATACGTCACCAGGCCCAGTCTCAATTGCCTTATCAGCATGCCCCAGGGGTGGGGCTGGCACAGAAAACCTGGGGTTCAAACCCATGGCCCCTGCATCTGCTTGAAGACTCTTTAATCCACTGAGCTATTTGGCCAGCCTTACTCTAATAGTTTTAATGTAAAACTCTACCACATTGTTTTATCACACCTCATTGATCCAAAGTTTGTAGCAATTTCTGTCAAATAACATAATCACAATGTGTTCTTCACTGCATCTGATACTATGCTACATGACTTCAGGGTCTTCCTGAAAGTCAAAATGACCACAAAAGGTAGAAGTTTTGACTCATTCAGGACATCAAGGCAGCTACAACACAACTGAACTGACTCACCAAAGAGCACTTCCAGACCTGCCTCAGAAAATGGCAAGAAAAATGGGAGGAATGTGCTCAAACTGGGAGTGGAAGAGCTTAGTAGTGTTACACTATTTCACTATAATCATTTTAAAAAATTTAAACATTCTCCACACACTTTGACTTGAGATGTTTTCTAGTGTCTGATACTAATGTATTTGGGGGAAGTTTTCTAAGGTCATTGTAACAAGGTTGTTTTTGAGTACTACCAATTATAGGGTAGAAACCTGGGAATCAGGAATATAAATTTCTGAAACAATTATAATTTTGATTATTTTGGCTAATGTTCCTTCTAAAGTGTAAATTGAAAAAAACAAAAAATATTAGAACAAGCAAAACACTGTAATACATACAGACTATAAATTTCTTCTTAATTCAGTGGGCTATGATAGGAATGAAATGGGCATCATAATTTCTTCAAGAGAAACATCTATTAAGTATTTATTTAATCATAATGAATGATCATTTTTGTATCTTATCCAAACTGGAGAAATTAAACACTATAGATCTGTTGTTAAGTAATCTATGGGATTATGTTCAAATGACAAAATATATCCTCTTCATTTATACAAGATTTGCATTGAGAAGATACAGGTGAAGTGTTGGTAGCTCCATAAATCCACAATGCTTACAGGGGAGTCAATAGTTCTCACATGTGCAGTCCTGTGTGCCCATCAGTGTCCACACATGGTGTCATGCCAGCAATATTTATAGACAGGCTGACCAGCATGGGATCAGCAAGCATTCAGATCATAAAGTGACTCAAATTTAATTTTCAGCTGTGATAGTCAGTTGTCTAAGTTTAGGATCCAGGTGAGATTATAGATCCACAAAAATGATGAATTTTCTGTGTGGATCTTCATTTTTACCAAGAACAGGATATCACAAAGGAAATACTCATTGTTTTCCAGATGCTCATTGTCTTGTGCTCTCAGAGTACTACCCCTCTAGTTCCAGTGAAAAGATTAATATTCTGAACATGTGGTGAAGTTTGAAACAAAGCTCTACACAAAGTTGCTTTTGAACTAAAGTGAGCTTGTATTGAAAATGGGTAAATTTTTGTTTTAAGATTACTGTATTAAAAGACCATGAATTTTCCAAAGTACTTTTTACATTGTATGTCATATTCTTCTTATTTTCACTATGCTAAGGACTTTTGCAGCTTCAGGCAGCAGCCATGGTTACTGTCACCATCATTTGCAAAGGAGGAACCTTAGGCTTCCCTCACTGCCTAAGGAAATTAATCTGGACATAGTGTCTGCCCTTAGATTTTGTCTGTTGCATTAGTGAATTGCACCGCATAGTACTGTCCAAGGGAGTTAGGCATTTAAGGGTTTTATGTTCTTTTGCTGATGTCCCCTACTGTTCTCCACAAATGATAAATAAACTTCCATTTTTATATAAATATTTGTGGCATTTCTTATTTGTACCTTTTTGCTTCCACTTCCCATTCTTTCTCCAAGCTCCACCAATGAACTCTAATCAGTCTCATCCTCAAAGATGCCACTGAACCCTCTTCGGCTCCACCAGAGCTACTTCCTGCTACTCTTGCCCAGATCTCTCCCCGTCCCCACATCCCTGCAGTTCTCATCGGACAAGTTTCAGTGATACGCACTTGTGTGGCTGTGTCTGAGCTTCTTTCACTGTGGCATGTGCTCTGCAGAGAATGACTGAGGAGCAGAGGTCCTGATGTGACTGTCTGTTCTCAGTCCTTACTACTCCTTGCCTTTCTGAAGTACAACTACATCTTTTTTGTTTCCTTCAGAAATTCTAGTTTCTAAAAATTCTGATATGTGGTATGATTTTAGTGATTTATTTGAAGCTCTGAGATATGGTTCTTCAAAACTTTAGCCTCAATAAATCGTGTTCTCATTGGATATTCTATTTCTCACTATTATACTCTCTACTGCTGTGTTTCCTTGGAGATGCTCACAATCCTTACAGTCCTCCATCCTTTCAGTGTGATAGCCACATTATTCTTTTACGATGGCAGCTATCCGATTGCGTCAGCCTGAGTAAGAAACGCCCAACTAAGCTGGACTGGCAGAGTTCGGGGTGTGGCTGTGGGGAGTCAGTGAAGGTTTGCTGGGATTTCTGGGAGCCTGTGACAGCCACCAGTGGGCTTGCTGCATACGCGGTATAAAAGGGAAATGAAGAAGGAAGCCTGCTTGTGCTCCTTCATAAGAGCTCCATCCTTCCTCCTAGACACCATCTCCTGGCTTGCAAGGCAGATGCTTTGCATCATGCTGCAGATGCTGACTGGACACTGAAGTGATCTCTAGGCCTTTCGATCTCCAGGGCAGATGATCCCCTTGCTTTCATTCTTGACCCTGCTACCATAAACCTACCTTGTATGTTTTATATGTTTCTCTGGTAAGCACTCACTGAAACACTTTCCTTTTAATTTCCATTGCCCTATTTTGTCAAAACCTTCTAATATCTTGTTTCAATTGGCAGACTTTATCCCCTCCTACTATGTGCTATTTGACATCTCAGGATTATTCTTTGTAGAAAGAGCAGTTACAGTCAGATCTCTCTCCTGGGCCACTGAATTGCAATTTGTTTTTACTGTGTACAATATTGAGTGCCATGCTTACTAGTCTGCTGCACCTGACCTTGCCTGACTCTGGCAGTTTAATTTCTTATTTCTCTGAATGAACTTTAATTCCCCTATCTCAACCAGACTGTGTGGTGTTCCTAGGATACATCTCTAAATAACCATGCTATTCCCTGTGTTTAGAAATGGCCTCCTCTGGTCCATTCAACCTGCAGTGAGAGATCAGATGTCACCAATTAAGAAGTTCAATTTAAGGGCTGGGGAGATGGCTCAGTGGAATAAACATTTCCCTGGCAAGTACAAGGGCCTGAGTTCAATCCCTAGTTCTGCCAAAAAGAAAAGTGCAATTTAACCTTGTAGAACAATATAGACAATTACAAAGGAAACCACCTTGAATATTTTTAGAAGAAAGTCCAAAAGGTAGAAATGAATAACATAATTTCCCAAATGAGTTTACAAAACAGTACGTTTATTTATTTATCTATCTTTTTTTTTTTTTTTTACTGAGACAGCTTTTCACTATACAGTTCAGGCTGTGCTTGAACTCACTCTGTAATCAAGGCTGGCTTTGAACACCCAACAATCTTCCTGCCTCAGCCTCCCTAGTGTTGGGATTGCATGAATGCACTACCATATTTGGCAAAAAGTACTTTAAAAAATCTATGCCGAAAATGTCAGTCTTTCCACAATTAATTTTTAAAATTCCTTTTTTTTTTTTTTTTTCTAGGGAAGATTCTACAGGATGTCCAGGGTTTCACTACTGGATCAGAGTTGTAGTGATCTGCCTGTTTACCACCCCCCAAGAGCTGTAATTACGGATGTGTGCCACCACACCCAGTCTCAATCGCCATCTCTGCACACCTGGCGGGGGGCAGGGCTGCTGACATGGCAGGCCCGGAGATCAAACCCACAGTCCCTGTGCCTGCTTGCCGGTGCTTTAATCTGCTGAGCTATTTGGCCCTAAAATTTCTTTGTTGCTGCATGCATACAAATAAAACCACTTTCTCAGAGTTGACTCCCTTGCTTCTTAACTTTAGGTCTCATTAGTCTGCTGGAAACATGCTCAGATGACTAGAGCTTGCGAAGCAGAAATCCCTGAGGAGAACTGGAGTAGGAGGAAGGATCCACACTGGGGCTTCACCTCAGCACTTTGTGGTAGGTTCACTTCAGTGGCACATACAGAAGACATTCTTAATTCTTGACACTGCCGTGTGAATTAGATCTTATCTTATTTCACAGATGCAGAAATGGAGACTAAGAGAAGTTTGTCCAATTTCCTACCTTACTATGACTCAGCTGTAGATCTGGTTACCTGGGTAACCAAACTTTAAATCTTTACATTCTTGCTTAATATTTACTGGTCCTCTCTCTCTCCCTTTCTCTCTCTCCCTCTCCCTCTCTCTTCTCTGTCTGCCTCTTTCATCTCTCTCTTTCTGTCTCTTTCTCTGTCTGTCTTTCTTTCTCTGTCTCTGTCTCTCTGTGTATGTGTCTCTGTGTCTCTGCCTGTTTCTCTGTCTCTGTCTTTTTCTCTGTCTCTTTGTCTCTCTATGTCCTTCCATTTATTTTCAACTTTGACTGGTATTTTAGAGATAGACAAATCCAGCAGTGAGAAAGCACTATCCCTGCCCTTCCCATCATCCTGCTGGATGGCACCTTCATCAGTACAACCATTCAGAAACTGCCTCTAAGCAGATCTCATGAGGGACCTAATTAAACATTTAAAGTCAGTGCTACCCTTTGTATGATAGTGTACTAGATGATGGGTGAGTTAGCCCTCCTCATTCTCCTATAGATTTACTGAAAGATGCTGTTGGGTTTGATATGTCTATAGTTTCCTCTTCCATTCCAGTGCTACAGTCAGAGTGTGAACATTAGGAAGCTGTGATCTCCAGGGGAGCTGTGGAGGGCACAGCTGCTCTTGATTGGCTGAGAAGCACTGTATATTACGTCTTGAGGAAATCAAATTCAATATTTGAATGTGATCAAAATTACTTCCAAAGCAGAGAATATAATAAATTTTGAAAAGTATAGGATGGCAATTAAAGGAGGCTTCTCTGTTGTGGTCATTAAATCAGGATGTACAGAACTTATAAAAGCGTAAAAGTAGAACATAGTATGTCAAAACAAAGGCCAGTGAGATAGCTCAGCAGACTAAAGTGCCTGCTTAGGAAAGTTTAGGCAAGCACAAGGACCTCAGTTCAATCCGAGACACCGCATGCTGCGCCAGCCCCGCCCCCATGGTAGGCTGAGCCGGCCACAGATTCTGGCCAGCGTAATGTCACATCCCTGTAATCCCAGCTCCGGGGAGGCTGAAAACAGAAAGATCACTATGAGTCCAAGCTGTATAGTGAGACCGTGTTACAACCTATTTTCAATTTTCACAGCCTATTTTTTTTTAAAAAAATCAAAAGAAGAAAACCTTGAATATGTATACAGTTTGTTATTGCTTTTTAACCCAAAGAATCCACACAGTTTAAATGCCTCTGGGAGGAATGCAGAGATATGAGTAGAACAAGGGCGATTAATAAAAATGTTGAGAAGAAAGAATTTAAAGCATACCCTAAAATAAGTAAATGGATTTTATTAATAATATTGGATCACAAGACAGGGTGTTTCCAGGAGCACAATTCCTTTGTGCATGTAGCTATTCGATTTTCACAGCCTGTTTGTCAGATGAGGGTGGGAGAAAAGCATAGCCCCCACTTTAAATGGAAAATGGAAACAGAAAATGGAAAAATGGAAGAACTGGGGCTGAGGCAGGGTGGAATGATTCCCCTTAAGTCATACAGCTATTGTCATAGGACTTCTTACAGCACTGTGGTTCACTAGCTCATCTTTAAAAAGTATTCCAGGAATCTCATTTTCTGTTACTATTAATAGTGTTCACTTCGCTTCCCAACACAAATCCATATTAATGCCTGAGAACCTAAAGCATCAGGAAGAATTTGCAGTCTGTGATCCAGTGTAAAAATGAAGTTCATAAAATTGAAGTAGTCAAATCTCAAATAACATATTGTTCACATTTTTTTTCCATGAAACAGGAAAATAATATGGAAATGTTTGTTTTTCATTTATTTAATATAAAAGGTTATTATTTTGCTTATCAAATAAAATCATGGAAGTTTTACAGTAGTTAGTAATGACATTGCAATTGTTAAGATTTCTCTAAGTCTTATCAAGAGATTTTTTATTTTTATTTTTAAATGACCAGGTCATTATTATTATCTGTGTGCCTTGGGCTTATCTATGGAGTAGGACTCATAATAGAGGAATGAAACCCACTGGCGGGTTTTTCAGGTGCCTGGTGCAGCAGAGAAACAGGCAGAAGGAAAAAGGGAAAGGGGCTTTATTATACTATAGAACATGGAGATAATTCCTTATCTTCCCCAGTTTTTCTCTGTATCTTCCGAGATAACAATGGAGGTTAAGACCAGAATATATTCATTAGGGAAAAAGAAAGGTTCTATTCAAGAGAGGGACAGAAGGGGACCAGAGCAGGTTGCGAGGGAATCTACTACTTCCAGGGATTTTTATAAAGCAAAACTATGTGGTGAGGGAGGTCTAAGGAGGAGAATGTGAGAACTTGCTAGGTGAGCATTAGGAGGGACAGAACTATAGTCAACTGATAAGATTACAAGCACGATTGTTCAGGTAAAATTAATTAAATCCAGGACAAATGAGGAAGTGAGTCACCTAGCAAGAATATAGAACAGAGGCTTTTCTTGTAGGGAGCTAGTTTAGTGATTCTCCCCGGTTTTCTCAAGGTATCAGTCCTGATACTTATCTTTAGGGAGGTAAGCATTTATTTGATCTTTCTGTCTTTTTTTATTTATTAATTTTTTTGAAGAAAAAATTGCAGTGAGACAGCTTCAAAATAGGTTGGTAGGACAGTTACAACAATTAATATGTTGTACATTGTTGTCTTCGTAGTGGTTATTCATAGTACAAGATGCAGATATGATATTCTTTCCAAACACTGTTAGTACAAATCTTTCTTACTGAATTAAGAGAAAGTAGCTATATGTCTATCCTAACTATTTTTTATATATAGATACAAAATGGTCCTTAATTTATATCATTATTTTTGTTTAGTTCTGTCAGAGATGGATATTCCATTGCCATCCAAATACTATAGGTGCATGAATTCAGCAAAATATTCCCATATAGTCCAGTAGTCCACAATAGTAGTGGGTTATTCACAGTATTGACAATGTCCGAATCTGATGACTTGAGCCTTCCACAGCTCAGCATATTAACATGGCTTCACTTTTCATACCTGACCAGGATAAAGCAAGACCTATATAACAAGAAATGTAACTTTTGTATCTGATAAGGTCAGTCAAGTCCCTTTGGGACTTATCCCGAAACCCTGTACCACACTTCATAGGTCCTTTGTCAGTGTCAGCCATGTGGATGAGTCACAGCCACTGCTTGACCAATTTGCTCTCTGTAAAAGCCTGAGAGAATGTTTTCTCTCCATGTGACTCTCTTTAGGCACACAATACATCATTTATTACATTACTCTGTGGCCCTATAATCTTCTTGATCAGAAAATTTGGGACGCAACTGAGTTGCATGATGTTACAGTACAGGTTCTCCTATGTCCTGAGTTCTCACTGACCTTGAAAGGCTCAGGCCAAAATGTTGGCTGTCCTTGTAGCCCTTCTTTTTCTCTAATTTCTGGTCTGCAAACTTATGTTGTTAACCCTCCAGAAGAGAAGCTTATTATTGCCTTACAACATATGCAGGTGGATTTAACCTCATTTTCTGTCTAAATGTCAAACATCTTAGGCATAAGATGGAGCATGTATTTTCCATCAAGTATTGATATGTTAAACTTAAGTCTCTACCAAGTACGGAAAAAATTTTAAAAAATTAGAAAAAAATGAGCAAACTGTTATATATTTTTACACAGTAATTTAGAAGTTGACTGCAGCAAAGATAACAATCTATAATAGTGGAGTCATGCTTGAGCGGCCTGTCATTCCAGTCTTCTAAATATGTACTGTTTTTTATGGCATACTAATTTTGGCCAGACTGTACCACAAGTAAATTTTTTTCTTTATTTAAAAAAGGGTAGGAAATGAAAAAAGGAGTCAAGAAAAAGTCAGGACTATCCTGCTACAATGCTGATCTTTTTGTCTTGTCTGTCTCTCTCACACGTGCAAGGTATCTATCTTGCCTTCCATACTTGTTCCTTCTGAGGGCCTACCAGTGTCTGACTGCCTGTACTATTTCTATCTCATTCATCTTCCTACAACAGAGCAATGAATTTCTTGAAAAAAAAAAAAACCAAGCTAGAGGTTGAGAACATTAATAGAACTAGGACAGAGTCAAGGCTGTCATAGGCACCCAGGAATCCATGTGGAAGTGGGAGTCAGTTTTACAGTAAACTTGGGGAAATTTAGATTCATACTCTGACACTGTATCCCTGCTGAACTCTAGAATTAGTGCATTGTAGACTCCTGTAGAGAGAAATTTCCAGATGATATTAATTACCTCAAAGAATATGATAGGGTTCTTTTACTATCAAAGTTGTCCTCCAGTAATTTAAAGCTGAAGAGGTAGCTGAGAAAGAGCAAGCATAAAGATCTGGATTTAAATGATGGCTGAGCTGTGGAATTGGGGTGTAACATGCATAAGAAAATTGCCACATACCTGCCTCCTCTTCGAGTAAGTGACCTCTTTTTTACTCCTATTATTTTTGAAATCAAGACAAGGAAAATAAACACAAGCCTGAATGGTGTCACATTCCTGGCAGTGCTTCTCAGCTTCTTTCTATCTGCACATATTTAAAGGAAACCCATAGGGACCATTCACAAGACAAGAGTAACTCAATCTGCCTGCATTCTCAGAAACTTTGGCCCCACCCAAAAGGGCTTCTTTCTTCTCTGCAGAGAAAGTTCTTCTTTTGGCCTCATGTTTCCAGCCTTGCCATTTTAATTCTGATGCTGGGTTCCCCAAGCAGGCCCTGATCCCAACTCTGTGTTCTATTTGGTCTCCTAATATACTTGGCACCCCCTGTTGTTGCTGCTGACTATAAACACAATGGGCCTGTGTCCTTCATCTCCTACTCAGAAACATGCACTCCATGAGCTAAGGGGCTGTGGAGCACAGGGCACTGGGATGGGAACCAACAACTGCAGCAGTTTTGGGGGGGTGGTCTGTGCTTGTGGCATGGAGTGAAAAAGCCTGCCTGGTGCTGCCCACTGAGAAGCTAAGCACTAGCGAAGCTGAGGACTTCGTCATCTTCAGGCTGCAAAATTTTAGCTGGATATGTGAGGCAACTTTTGGTTCAGACTGAAATTTTTTCCATGTCCAAGTTAAAATGCCTGTTTAGTTTGTATTTTACCATTTTAAAATCATTTTCCTTAGCACTGTATATACCTGCAATACATAATAATTACATCCTTCTTGTGGAATCTCTCTATCTACCTACCTATATATATATATATCTTATCTTAATCATTTTCTTCTGGTTTCCCTCTTTATCTGCCCATCTCCTTCCATACCTACATTCCCTTTCTATCTGGACAATGTTTATTTGCCTGTTTCCAATCATCTTTGCTTTGCTTTTTAATTTATTTGCATTTTGTGTCTCTCAGATAATCACTTTTATTTTCAAACCACATAATGAGAGAATTTCATCATTCAGAGCATTCAGGTGGCTTCACGTTGGGGTCTGTAGCAATAGCACATGGTTTCTCATACATTATGGGGCCACAGAGTAATGTGATCAATGATTTGGTGTGTTCCTAAAGAGAGTCGCATGGAGAGAAAACATTCTCTCAGGCTTTTACAGAGAGCAAATTGGTCAACCAGTGGCTGTGACTCATACATTGGCACAAAAACATCTGTATTCCCATGGGAAGGGAATTAGACTAAGTGGAGTGTTGATTTAATTGAGCTTCTTATTATCTGGGTTGGAATTTACAAGGATACTATTCTACTGTTTCCTTGTCCTTTTATTTATTTATTTAGGAATATCAGTATTTATTTAACATGATAAAAAAGAAATGATATGAGAATTTTCATTTAAGCAATAATAAATAGTCTTTAATATATTACATGTGCTCATTGTATAATATAGCATTATAAGGAAAAGAAGCCCTATGAACAGAACTGTCCATGGTCCTGAATGTAGAGTGTTTTATACAGGAGTGCTGAAAACCAACACACACACACACACACACACACACACACACACACACACACACACACACACACACACCCAGAGCAGCAGGCATGCTAAGCCCACTGAAAAGACTATCAGAGGTGGAAGATGGATAAAACTGAGCAAAAATATAAGCAAAAAAATTGAAAATAAAATATTCATAGAGACATTAACAAATTATTTATTAAATTATGCAAATGAAGGAAAAATACTCCAAGATCCCCTCCAAAAGAATTAAAAATAATTTGTGTTAACATTGTACCCATAAGGATGCAGAAAAATAGCACAATAGCTCTTAAATGTGGACTGCACATTCCTTCTGAAGAACACAGTGTGGAAATGGGAAAAAAGTGTAATTTGTACAGTGAAGAAACTTGACAAATACTACATTAGCCACATAATCAAGGAAAAGATCAACAGTGACATGCTATTATTATACATTCTTAATAGGATTGAACAAGAATATCAGTATACTAACGGGTTCATCCAAAAATCCACAATTTTGTTAATTGGGGTCTGATGGTGGAGGTTATATCTAATAGCTGGTAAATTGGCAGTGACTAATATTTGGAATAATTTTAGGATAGTCGTAGACTCACATCTCCAGTCTAACCATGATAAAAAATAGCAGATGAATGAATGTAAAATGTAGGAAATTCTTCAAGGTGCTGAGCAGTACTCTTGAAATTGGTATAGAAACTATTACACCTAAGGAGACCAGTTAATATAATGTGGTGTTTTCAGTGAGATATTAGGAAAGTAAAGAGAAGGTAAGAAGAACTGAGTATGGGCTAATACTGATAATGTATCAAGATTTTGTTCCACTAATTTTGATGAAAGAACTGCCCTTATGTTAGATAATAATATGGGAAATTAGGTTTAGGTGTATGGGAATGCTGTCACAATTGTTTCTTGAATCCAAAACTATTCTAAAATAAAATAGGAAAGGTTGTAACTCCAAAAATAAGATATGTTTAGTGATGTAATTTTAAAAAGGAGGCCACAGTTATAGCTCAATGGCATAGCATCTGCCTGGTAAGCTCGAGGTTCTGAGTTTAATTCCCCATACCAAAGTAAAACAAAAACAAGAACAAAAACAAAACCCATTGTATTGTGGAGAACAAGAACACTCATGATGAGGTTTACTTATTACTTTTAAGTGTGCAGTCCATTATTATTGACTATAGTCTGGCTATTGAATACACTGTCATACAGCATACAGCATATTTTTAGCTGATTATCTTTGAAGATTCCTATTAACTGTTTGCCTTGTTTAGCAGAAACTTGCTTCACTGAAACTTTATGCCTCATTTCCCATCCCTTCAGCCTGAGATTCCCAGCATTCCACTCTGATCCTATGAATGTGTTGTGTTAGGGGCCTCATATTAATAAAATTATGCAATATCCATCTTTCCCTGATCAGCTTATTTCACTTAGCATAATTTTCTGATGACTCATCCAAGTTGCTACTTTTGTAGAATTCTGTTCTTGAAAATGAAGAGTATCCCACTATATCCTACTATATGTTTATATTGCATTAGTTTTATTCATGCATCCATCTGTGAAGATTTAGTTCTATTTTTATATTTTTGGTTATAGTAAAAATTGCTGAAATGAGCATGATAATATTTGTATTATTTGGAGATTATTATTTCTTTTTATTAATGTTTGGAGTGATATTGCTGGATTATGTAACATTTATTATTTTCTTAGATATCTATACTGCTTTCCCATAATGGCTGCTTTATTATATGCCCCTAGCAACACAGTGTAAGTTACTTGCTTATTATGGTTTGTGGCTGCTTGTTCCCCCAAAGCCTCATGCAGTTATGGGGTGGACTTCTAGAGTTTGTGATTAACTCATCATCCACTGGGACTATGGCTGTGAGTGCTGTTGGGATTATGGGTGTCAGGACTGACCCTAGCCTGCAGCATAAGGAAGACAGACTTGCTCTCTGCTGCCATTGTTGCTGTTACTCCTCCCTTTTGCTCTTGCTATTTTGCTGCCTTCTACTGCTATGAACTGCTGCTCTCTGCCATGTGCCGGCCTGCTTTGGTGCCAGCTGAATATGGACTGAAACTTCCAGTAACCGTGAGCTAAACAAACCTTTCCCTCATTCATTTTTAGTGTTGGGTATTTGTTCCAGCAATGAGAGAAGAGTAACCTAGACTGTATATTTTTCCACATATAAATTTTCCTCATCAACACTAACTCTTTTAAGATAACAACTATACTAACACATCTGAGGCACAAATAGGACTGTGCCACATGGGAGAGAGTAGGTTCTGATGGTATTCCATGGAGACCCAAGAAAATAAGTATTTGCACATGACATGAGTCCAGGACTGTGACTTTGCATTAATTAGGTTACATTCTGAAATATTTATTAATCTAGTGTTGATGACAAACATTTGACTCATTATCCTGTGGAGGTTGTTGAATTGATATTAAAATTACCTAAATTTTTTTTTATTTTAGGGAAGGGTCTACAGGGTGTTCAGGGTCACATTACTAGATCAGACTTATAGTGATTCTCCTGTTTCCAGCCTCCCACGTGCCAGGATTTCAGGCCTGTACCACCATGCCCAGTCTCAATTGCCCTCTCAGTGCACCCCAGGGGCAGGGCCTGCACATCAGGCTTGGGGATTGAACCCCCAAACCCTGTGTCTACTTGCAGGCACTTTAATCTACTGAACGATTTAGCCAATCCCCAGAATTACCTAAGCTTTGACCATGTATAGCAATAATTGATCATTTTCTTTTTCTTGGAGAGAGAAACACTAACAAAGTTACATTTTGATTTCTTTTATCCATGTAGGTGCAAGGGAGTTAATTGCACTTTTATGACAATAATATGATAATATAAATATTTGACTATAATTCTCCATTTTCATGTGATAAAAGCAGCATAGATAATTGGAGTTTGGTGATGGAAGATATATCTAACAGCTGATAAAGTGGTAGTGACTAAAATTTGGAATAATTTGAGGATAACATTAGAATGATTATATGCTGGTTTAATTTCTATTATAAGTGGGGAGGAGGAAGTGGTCAATATGGCTATAAATATAGGAATCACTATAAGCAAGTAGATGAAAAACAAAGCAGGTTTAAACAGAAGCTTTAGTGTGATGCCCCAGGCAGTTGTATCTTTTAAATAAGATCACTTGCTTGTTGCAGAGATCATTTCTCTGCTTCTAAAGATCCAAAGTATCCAGTAAAGGATCTGTAAGAGTCCTCCATTGAGGTCCTCCATGGAGTAGTACTCCATCTGTGTGGATATCTGTATTGTTTTTTAGTGGTGAAGAGTGAATACAGTGAATGAACCTCCGGGGCTTCACCACTGCACTGGTTTTTCAAAGCTAATGGTATTCTCAATAAGATTCAAGAGCAGGTTTTCATTAATGTATCTGCAAGTAGATGAGCTCTCTTCATTGGAGATCAGATAGAGTGGTATTTACAAAGATGTGAGAGGTTAACCTGAAGGTAATAGGATTATTGATAGATGTGTTCCTTGACATTTTTTTTTCCGTGTTCATATGAAGAAATGGTCTGGTAACGGAGGCAAATTATCTAAATGTGTAATATATTTTAACACCTAAAATTTTACACGTTGTTTTGATATCTTCAAGCCTCAAAGAGCTGCAAAACCTATCATGTGGCTCTCCTGGTCTTGGCAGGTACAATTTTCACATGGTAGGGAAAGCTCCTCATCTTGGTTAAATGATGTCTTACCAGCAGAAGAAACCACAACTTACCTAGTTCTAAAGCTGATGAGCTTTATTCTCTTTTCAGTTTCTGGAATTATTTGAATAATCCAATAATATCTTCCTCCAGGAACCCTGGGTCACCTAACATTCTTGGCATTGTAAAGTCTACTTTTTACAGTCACAGGGGTGTCACTCTATGCCTAACTATATCCCTGTTCTGGCATGGTGCAGGGGCAGCCTGCACTCTTCCACTCTGTGAGTGTACATAACCAGAAAACTGCCGAAAGCCTTCTTGTTCTGGTGCCCATGTGATGCACCCACCTATTTCATTCTCATTATGGTCAGATTCTCTCTGCTACACTAATGAGGAAAATAGGAGATGATCAGAACCCACGGACCCTTGCAATGATAACTCCACATGTCCCTGAAGATCACTAGGGATAGCGGAAGGATCTTGGATGAGGGAGCTGGATGCTGCTAGAAGCTTGGCACACTTTAGAAGTTTTAAAACCTTTTTAAAAAACAGTTTTTAAATTTATTTGGTCATTTGGCACAGGGTCATGTTGTTTAGCTCAGATTTATAGTGATCCTCCTGTCTCAGCCTCCCTAGTGCTGAGACTACATACATGCACTTAGACCACTGAGCTATCTCCTCAGCCCTTTAACAAATTTTTTTTATGAAGAAAATCATATAATACTCATTCAAAATCAGTGGATATCCCACTGGACATCTCAGGTGACACAAGGATTCTTTGAGTGAAGAATAAGAGTACATTTCCCCACTTTTCCTTTCCAGAACTGGAAACTAAGTGTTAGTAGACTTTAAAACACCTCTTTGAATTCTTCCACAGATTCAGGCTGTGAGTTTGGTCTTAATTACAAGCTTGGTTGAGGATGCCTTTTTCTGACATGATCTGCTGGCTGGAATATATTTTTAAACTTCTACATAATTTCATTTTCAATTTTATGATAGACATCCTTCTAGGATGTAGAATACAGCTGAAAGTTCTTCAACATGTTCATTGTGGTTTGGCAAATACCCTTTGTTTTCAAAACCTCACACAACCTGTACAATACTCAAAGTATACCTGTAAATGTTATGTGCATCTTTAATTTAAAATACATTTTAAATAATTTAAAATAATGCTTAACAAGGTCCAACAAGTATTCTAGGTTATGCCATGTGACCGACATTCAGGGATATATTTGTATTCTTGTTTTTTTTAAAAATGTATTTGGTATAGGGTCTCACTACACAGCTCAGACTCATAGTGATCCTCCTGTTTTAAGCCTCTCTAATGCTGAGATTACAGGTGTGTAGCACCAGACTCAGTCTTGGTGTCTGGCTCAGCATGCCCAGAGGGTTTATGGTGCCTGAGAATTGAACCCTGGTCCCTATCCTTGCCTAAGCAGGTACTTAGTCTGCTGAGCTATTTTGTAGGCCCAAGATATTTGTTTTTTAAAGAACAGATTAAACTAGTGAACACATTTGCTTCTTGATAGCCTCCAATTTCAGTTTTGAAGCATGCTTCAGCTACAGGTAATTTTAGGTCAAGACTCAGTGTACAAGCTTATTGAATCTAGGTATCAGAAAGTTTCTGAACTGAGACCATCCTGAGGGACCCTACCTTCTTATAGACAGAAGAGGGGCAGGACTTGGCAGAGAACATATGAACAAGAGCAGCATACTCTCACAAGACATTTGTTGGCTGGATGATGCAGTGTGTGTGTGTGTGTGTGTGTGTGTGTGTGTGTGTGTGTGTGTGTGCAGGAAGAACTGATGAGTCACATGGGGAAACTGAGGTTGGGTAAAAAGAAGCATTGGTAAATACCAACAGCAATTTTCAGCTTGTCCTTGAGGACAAGTTGTGATGCCCTTGCACTAGAGTGGAGGCTGAGGTTAAGGCTAAGGACAGTAAAGAGTGGTTCCTGTATTTGTCCAGATAGCCCATACACAAATGTACAAAAGGAACTTTTGCACATAGGTATGCCAAGGAAAGGAGTCTACTGAAAAGCCTGTGACAGATTGTGGAAGTCCTGTTCATGCTCAGCCCCTGGAACAAAGGGTTTCTTACCAAGGATTTACTTGAGGAGTCCCAGGGAAAGTTTTCCACCACAGGAAAATCTGACCCCCGCTCTGCACCTTGCAACACAGCTTTACCAAGAAATCCTCCCAAGTGTCATTTTGGGAAGGGTCTCAGGAAAGTTTGGATGGTTCTGTCTATTAGGAGAAAATAATTTTTCTGCCACACATAAGTAATTTCTTAAGTAGTACATTGAGTTTTTATAAAATTGTAATTTATCTGTAGAAACTATATTCTTTTCCTATGCTAGGACCAAGAAAAGAGGCTCATTTTGGGCAGGCTTCTCTTTCCTTAGAATGAAGTGTGAGAATTACCACATACTGCATCAGAACTGAATTGCTAGGGAAATCTAGATATTCTAGATCATGGTAGAGGATGTGGGAAAACTAGGAGAGGAAATGGGTAGGCCCCTTGCACATGACCACATGGGAATATTATTATTTGCTGCAGATAAAGGAACAGAGACAGGGCACATGTCTCAGAACAGGACTGGCAATGTCAAAAGTTGTTGGCTTGAGCCTCTTACATCTCAGCATATTAATATAGCTTTACTTTTTATACCTTGTTATTATACTTTTCTGTTGGATGGCTAAGATCAAGATAAAGCAAGACCTATATAACAAGAAATGTAACTTTTGTATCTGATAATGTCAGTCAAGTCCCCTCAGGGTTTACCCTGGAACCATGTACCACAGCTTGTAGGTCCTTTGTCAGTGTTAGTCACTACTATTATGGACTACTGGACTATAGTGATTTTTTTTTTTTTGCTGAATTCACACACCTATAATATTTAAATGTGGTTACTCTATGTAGTATTCCTGTATCAGTGAAATTTTGATATTATGACGTGACATATGAAACCAATGATTCTATTTTGGGTGAGCATCCAATACAATGAAGAGGACAGAAGCATTCTCAGAGTAGATGCAACTTGGCGATGGAGACAAGTTCCCCAAAAGCTCACCACAGTCCTGCTCTGGATTTAACCTTATGATTGCGCTGGAGAATAAGTCCTCTTCTGTTCAACTGCAGGTGTAATATCACAAAGCAGAAAGGGATATTCTTCTGTCAAGAATGTAAACCTTAAATTTAAGGGCTGGGAGACAGGAAAAGCTCCTGTGTTATTTCAAATATCCTCTACTTATTTGGCATACTCTTGGGAAGAATTTGAGAAAACGTGTCAAGATTTAACTGTAGAAAAAAATAACACTTGTATCTACCAGTTGATGTTTATACTTAGAGTTAACTAATATCGAGTGTTTAAGTGGAAGCTTTGTATTAGGTGTGATTTTCCTCTCTGAAGTAACTTCAAAGATCTTGACTGAGGGGAGCTGTTTTAGTATTTCTCTTGTCAGAAGAAACAACCTAGTCTCAGGGTCCCTACTATTTACGCAAGCAGCTGTCTCAATAGGCATTTGGCTGGGAATTCTGCCATCGAGCTGTTGGAGCCTCAAGGCCACAGGATTATTTTGGGTTTTGCTTTGTATTTTATTTTAGAGTCCTTTCAAAATGTTCTGCCAGGTGTTATATGTAAAACATCATGACGAGCATAATACAAATATAAAACAAAGACAACACCTTCCCTGTTTCTGTGAATTTCATATCTAATAGATGTATTCTGGTTTTATTTATTTGATGCAGGGTCTCAGTTTTCAACTTGGACTCAGTGTTCCTCCTGCCTCATCCTCCCAGTGCTGGGATTGCAGGCGTGTGCCACAACACCCGGTCACCACCACACCCAGTCTTGGAGGTGGGCAAGCAGCATGGGGTTCATGGCTTGCATGGCATGGCAGGTAGAGGTACCAGGATTGAACCTGGGTACTTGTGTTTTGTAGGCTCTTAAATCGCTAATCTATCTCCCCTGCCCCTAGTGGATGTATTCTAAAGCTTAGATTGGATTCAAATTTCTTTATAAAGCTTTTGATAATATTTAAGGAAATGCTAAATGGATACATTTGGACTTTGATTGTGTGAGACCCAACTTAAAGGTAGACAGGCTCTATAGTAAAGAAATGAGCGACACATCGACTCAAGTTTAGTCTAACATCACCAAAGTGTAGATGGGACTTGAGACATCCAGTGGAAAATGGGAGCCTCTTGAGGTCATCTTGTGAAGTGAAACTAGCCAGACACAGCTTAAATATCATATGACTTATCTCATATGAGAAGCCCAAAGGTTGAGTCAAGATCAAAACGACAGAGAGATAGTAGGTAATTTGAGGTAGACTGAGAGATGTAAAGGAGATCAAGAGATGGAGAGATAGCAAAAGGTTGGGAGAAAAGGGGAGGAAGAAAAGAATTAAGGTGTGTTAGGTACAGATGCCAACCTCACACAAGGAATGTGAACATTGCATACTGCAAACGTGTACTGCTAAAAAATTTAAATGAACAAAAATTTAATGTTGTGCTATGGGATACTAAAGGAAGCACGCATACATTTAAATAAATAAAGATGCCCTTTTTATAAACAGCCTTACTAGAGCCATAATACATGCATTTGAAATGGATAGTTGTGTATGTATTTTAACAAGGTATTTCATGCCTTGGGACTTCCTTTATTTCAGCAATTTTAACCTGTGGATGATTTTGCTGGGGGATAATTGGCAATGTGTGGATATATCTTCTGTTATCTCACCTTAGGGCTTGTTGACATGGGTATGTGGAAGGGAGATCTCAAGGTTCTGCAAGGCACAGGACTGCGCCTCCCACAGAGAGCAGCAAAAATAAATACTGGAAATGTTAATGCTGAAAGTGTTTGCATTGTTTAGAAAAGCTGAGAGATTTCTGGAAACAAATTCCTCAGTCACCAATTTGCCAGAGAGAGCTTGTGAGTGACTTCAGTGTTGCACAATTGAGAACGAAGGCTGGGGGTGAGTAGAGTGGTCATCAGGGGTGGTATGGGGTGGGCAGAAGGAAACAATGGCAGCACTGATTTATTATGAGAGAGATTTAATTCTTTGCCACGGAGAACAGCTCTTCAGTCAGATGGAGGTTACCACGGTAGTGCAAAGCCTCCTTCACTCCTGATTAATTTCTAGCAATTGGAAAAATTTACTGAAGCCTTTTGTCAAGATAGGGAAAAATAGCGCCAACTGTAATATCTCAGGAACAGAGTCTAATGCAGTTGGTTTTGAAAGCTGGAGCTTGTTTCCATCTCACGCCTAGTTTAACAATGGCAAAGTGCAAGCGCCCCTTCCACATGCTTGATGATGAAATGATGACCCTCAGCGTCTCTCAGCCATCTGTTTCCAAAATTTCAGATGGCTGAGGTGAAATTGACTCAAGAGTTCCATTAAGGATACCAGAGCCTGTTTCTTTTTTAGTTGTTTACTGTGATGTTCATTCTTATTTTGAGTCACTGAAACAGTAGCAAATATTCATGCTAAAATTTCAATCCCTATTTGTTTGCTGTATTTATAGTAGATTGTAAAATCTCCATGTGCGCTTATATCTTTGGTGTTATAAGTATGGTTGTTTCCATTTTAAAATACTTTCTTTGTTGTTCAAACGTTGCAACAGCTCCAGAAAGAAAGCATCACAATACCAATCTCTCTTTAATCAACTATATTCGGTTTTAATATTCTGATATGCTATTCATACAAATACACAGCAGGATATAATTTTGGAGTGCGCCTGTGCATTTACTTACAATGTATTGTTCTTTTTTCCTTAATTTTCCTAATTAGTATTTATACCTGAGGTTTTTTGAAGTGAAGTTTCTAAATCCTTCAGAGGAAATAAAAACGTTGTAGGAGACACCAGCCTTACTCTTGAATTGGTTCTCCGGTGTGAAGCGAGCATCCTTTCTGCCACTCTAGCTTGAATCCTCCCTTGCTTTCCACATCCCAGAAGGACTGGTAAGGGCGTGAGGGAGGGTCTTGGCTAGCACACCCTTGAGAGACCCCTCTCACGCCCCACTTCATCCACAGAGCTGAATGTCTGTCTCACAGCAAACCCTGTGCTTCCATTATGTGCAGAGGAGACCAACGAAGGAGAGCAGACTCCCTACTTTTGCATTTATTATCATCATCATTATTATTATTATTACTATTATTTTATTTTAAAGAAAAGAAACCCACTAAAAACAATGCTACAAAAGTTTAAAATGAGGAGGACTGATCAAATAGCTCAGAGGATTAAAGCACCTGCAGGCAGGCACAAGGGCCAGGGGTTTGATCCTCAGGCCTGCCGTGCTGGCCCCACTCCCAGGGCGAGCTGAGATGGTGACTGAGACTGGGCGTGGAGGCGTGTGCTTGTAATCCCAGCTCTTGGGAGGCTGTGAACAGGCAGATCACTATGAGTCCAATCTAGTAGTGAGGCCCTGAACACCCTGAAGACCCTTTCCTAAAAATACAAAACAAAAAAGTTCAAAATGAGATAGTAGGAGAGTAACAGTGGCCAGCCCATTGCCTCTTGTCTTCACTTTAGTAGCTCAGATGACAAGACATAGGCATGAAAGAGGAAGCCAATGATAAAAGTGCAAAACTTTTTTTTTTTTTTAAATTGTATTTATTAAGATTCTGGCAACAGTTTTATGTAACAAGATACAACATACCAGGTCTGCCACTCAACATGTTTGTCTCAGCTTCAGTATAAAACCGTTTAAAACAAAAACTTAAAACCTGCTCTTTACATACTAAATCTCATGGCAAGGGTCCCATTAAACACAGTAATGAGCTTGAGACAGCACAAATAAGAGTTAACAATAGCTAAACATTACAGCTTGCACAACATTCATACAAAAATATATTAGTAACTATCATTGGTTACATAAAATTTTCTGGACTGATTAAAATTTAACAGTATAAAACATACATTTTAGAGTCTTTAACTGTTAAGTTCATAAAGTACCAGTGTCTGTATGAAACAATTCCTCTCTAAAGCTGAAGTATGGTCAAAAAATTAATTCAAATAACATACATTCTAAAGCTAAAAAACATTCAGTTTTCGTTGATGTGCAGGTATAAACTCAGAGCTTTGGGGACTTCTCACGCCTGCAAAGGGCTGTTTCTCTGGTTCGCTCAAAGCAACAGATGACAAAGTCCACAGATGCTACTAAACTCAACAACAGGCAGGAGGGCCCTATCCAGCTCTGACCTCCCCAGAAAGCACTGCCACTGTGTCCACAAAAGTAGGAGATGTGAGGACCAAAGGCACACTATTCTGCTAGCTAAAGAGATAGCAAAGCACCCCTCTGTCCACCCTAAAAGCTCGTTTCCAAGGTAAATAAAAAGTATACAAGGAGGGAAAATTTAGATACACTTATCTACAAAGTAAATGTAATCCCTACTTTAAAAAAATTAACTAGAGTCATCTGGCCATTTCTGATTAATCTCAAAATGTATTCAGATTGATTTCTATTGATCAGTAGATACTTATGGTAAAAAATATTAGCTTTCATCTCAAATATTTTAACCATGAATGTAACTGCAGTGTGTTATCTCCCAGATTGTCATGCTGTGGAGGAGAAAAAGATGTTCAAGCAGCAAGCAACAATTGTGGCCCTTTCACATAGCAGCTCTGAAATGCCTATTGAATAGTCCAAGAGCAATTCTAAGAGCAAGAAAATTCTTCCATGTTAGTAAAAATATATCCTAATTTCCCAGTTGAAATTTCTTTAGACCTAGTACTTTTTTTGTTTTGCAGTGTTATGTTGACTCGGTACTTGAACTAGCAGCCTTCTTCTTTTTCTTCTTACTGTGTTTCTTATGCTTCTTTTTCTTATTGTTGCTTTTTCTCATTCTTCACTGCTTTTCTTTTCTTTTTTTTCACTTCTACTTCTTCAGTATGATCTGATTCTGACAAGGACCCAGATAAAGAAGATTTATCTCCAGGATACATCTTTCTTTGCTTGTTAAGTCCTTTCATGTCCTTTTCTTTCTCAGTTGCATCCTTTGACTTCTTTTTCTTTGTTAAACTATCCTTACTGTGTGACTCAGTTTCTGACAGGGAGCTTTCAGAAGATTTATATGAAAGTTTCTTCTTTTTTTCCTCCTTTTTGCTTGCTTCTTTTCCTCTTCCTTAGAATCTGAATGCTGGAAGAATCAGAGCTCAATGGAGAAGATGAATACCTTCCAGATTTCTTCTTTTCTTTCTTCTTCTTTTTCTTTTTGGATGAACTTTCATTTCTACTTAATTTCTCTATGTGCTTTTCTAGTTCTTTCTTTCAATTCTCATTCATTTTTTTCTTCAAATCCAGCCAAAGCCTTAGAGCCTTTCTTGTTTCTAGTTGCCCTTTCACTCCTTCCCAGGTGGGCCTGCGTGGATTCAGATAATCCTGGATGGTTGGCCCTGAAGACTGGATTGGACCTCTTGATCTGACCATTGCTATTGGATTCATGTAGACCACCCAACTGTCCTGTTTGCCTGTGGTGCCAGATGGAGAGTCCAGTTAAGACTGCGAAAGCCAGACCACAGCCCAGAAGCAGCCGAAAGAGGCCCATCATGGATCCTTCTGAAAACTTTCTTTTCAATGAAGTAACAGAAATTGGGAGTATAGCTATCTTCACTCTCATACTTTTTTTCTGTTTCTTTTTCCTTCCTTATTTTCTCCTTTGCCCCATGCCAGTTTCTCTTTACCTTTGAACACTTTCTTCTTACTTCTCAGTTTTTATTGAGCATTTTGACTCTTGCTGTTCTAGCTTCTCACACCAACGAGACAATAAGATATTTATACTTGCAAGACTGATTTATCCCACTTATAAAGAGGGTCTCAAGTTGCTTCCATCTACCTATGAAAGACTCCAGTTTATCCTTTTTAAAAAATCTGAGTAGCACTCCATTATACAGAGTTACAGAAGGCAGGGGTGAGTGGGGAGAGTGGGATGTTCTAGGGGGATGCAGACCATCCTTAATGTAGCATCAGGATTTGGAAGCAGTCCTTAAAGTGTATGCCCTTCATCCCTGCAAGCTACAGGAGGAGGCTGGGTAGGACTATACAAGTAGTCCTTCTGACCTTGTATTTTTCACATTTTATTACATTTCCTCCACTACCAATTTCTTTCTTTTTTTCTGTATTTTAAGGCAGGGTCTCACTACACAGATCAGACTCAGTGATCCACCTGTGTTCAGCCTCCAAAGCTGGGATTACAAACATGCACCACCACGCCCAGTCTCAGTTGCCATCTCAGTTCACCCCGGGGGTGCGGCTGGCACGGCAGGGCAGAGATCAAATCCCAGTCTTTGTGCTCTGCCTGGGCAGGCACTATCAGGCTGGCCTTCGCCTACCAATTTCCATTTGTACAAACTTGGCCTCTGTAGTTTCTTATCCCCCATTTCATTATATACTAATAAATTTTAATTGTAGTATCCCTGGGGAATAAACTATGGCTATGATTTTGCAATACAACTTGGAATGATTACATTAAGTTGATATATGAATCACCTCAAATACTTAATACTTTTGCAATTATCCAAAAGAGCTGTTGTGATATTGAAATGTATAACCCTCAGGGCTGGTAAGATAGCTCAGTAGACTAAGAGCCTGCTTAGGCAAGCGCAGAGACCAGGGTTCAGTTCCTGGCACCACATGCTGCACCGGCCCCAACCCCAGAGCAAGCTGAGCCTGGGAACAAGTCCAGGTGCGATAGCCCATGCCTGTCATCCCAGTGCCGGGGAGGCTGAAAACAGGACGATCACTAATGAATAATAACAACAACAACAACAACAACAAATGTATAATCTTCGATGATAAATGTAAAACACCTTCTTCGATGAAGAATAACATGAACACCTACCAGATTTGGTAAAGTTGATAAGCATGCTCAGTGAGAAGAGTGTGGCTACCAGAAGCGCAGAGCTGGGGGTGGGGCCAAGAAAGGCAAGGATGACAGCTTCAGACAGGAGGAATAAATCACCCCCCCTTTTTTGTCCCCTCCCCCACTCCCTTGAAAAAGCCAGAGACTTAGTGTTCTCACTGCAGAATATCTTCAGATCTAGAACCCAGCTTAGATGGTCTGTTCCCTTAGCACATCTGTGTGGTACAAGGGTCAAATCCAACACTCAGCATGGGCTAGACAGGTTCTGCACCACTGAATCCCATCCTCCATTTGAGGGCAGTTCCATATGTCATAGCATATTGTAACTTTAAATGTGATTAGTGTCTTAGTCTGTTTGGGCTATTAAAGTCTATCATAACCTCAGAAGCCTATGAACCACAGAAATTGGGACTGAGCCAAAGAGGGTTCTGGCGAGTGAGAGTCTGGTGACAGTATTTCTCTGGGTTGTAAGCTGTCTGATTCTTGCCCCATTCCCGTGGAGGGAAGAAAGTCCAAGAGCTCTCAGGAGTACCCTTTTAAACTAATTTTTTTTGAATAAAAATACATTAGAAATAATACAGAATTTCACTAAACAAAATAATAAGAATTAAACAATGGTTGTGGTATTGCATATTGTTGTGTTCCAATTAGTTGCTTTTTGAACAGTTTTTTAAAATTAGCATGTGTGCAGTTCATGTTGCCATACACCTTAGGAAGTAGGTAATGTATGCAATGTAATGATC
This sequence comes from Ctenomys sociabilis, assembly GCA_004027165.1. Taxonomy (NCBI): domain Eukaryota; kingdom Metazoa; phylum Chordata; class Mammalia; order Rodentia; family Ctenomyidae; genus Ctenomys; species Ctenomys sociabilis. The sequence continues at coordinate 9,734 of PVKA01009619.1, read as the reverse complement.
CTTTTTAGTCCCTTCCCTCACCTCACCCCTTCCCTGCTTCTAGCTCTATGTCTGCCCCCCACCCCCATTTAAACCATTCCAGTTCATCTTTATGTCACACAATGATTACAATTCACTGAGTGTATCAGATGACACATCAGAACTCCTTGTACATCTTGCTCTGCACTTCCTTCCTGCCTGCACAATCTCGAGGTCCCTGTTCTCTTTGCTCAGTCTTCTATTTTGCTTTTCACTTATTTGTATGTCTGAGTTTTGCATATGAGAGAAACCTCATGGTATTTGCACTTGCATATCTGATTTGTTTTTAAGGTGCAAACTATTCCTGCACGTATTTCAAATTCATCCTTCTTCATAGCTAAATTAATATTCTATTTTTCAGACTGACCATCATTGCTTTATTCTTTCATCTGTTGATGGGCATACAGGCTACTTCCAAGAATGAGTTATTATGAATTATTCTGCTGTAAATATTGGCTTGCAAGTATGGCTATAATATGAGGTATTTCACTACTTTTGAAAGATAGCTCAGAGTGAAATAGCTGAGTCAAATGGAAGGCCTATTTTTAGTTTTTGAGAGATCTTCGTACTGATTTCCATAGTGATCATACAGTATAGACTCCCACCAGCCATGTAAGAGGACTTTTTTCACCACAGCTTTATGAACATTTACAATTTAATTTCTTGATTATTTCTGTTCTTTCTGCAGTGAAATGTAATCTGTGTTGCTTTAATTTGCATTTCTGGAATGGTCAGTGATGTTGAAATTTTTTTTCATCATCATTTGTATTTCTTCTTCAGAAATGTGTCTATTCATTTCAGATGTCTGCTTTTTCAGTTGAGTCTTTTATTGGGAGGAGGTCTAATATTTTTGATTCCTTCATATATTCTAGTTATTAATCCTCTATCCAAGATGTATCTGGTAATTCTTTCCCATTTGATAGGTACATTTTTTGCTCTGTCAATTGTTTCCTTCACTGTGTAGAAACTCCAAAATTTGACAAAATTTCACATGTTGACTCTGTTGCTATTTCTTATATAATTGCAGTTCTGTTTAGAAGGTCCTTACCTACTCCTATTACTTCCAGAGTTTTACCTATTTTTCTTTCAATAGGTTAAGTTGTTCTGCTTTCATATTTGCTGTCCTTTTTTCAGTGTATGTTTTAGCTCTTTGGTCAAAAATTAGGTGGCTGAATGTGCCTGGGATTGTGCTGACATCTTCTATTCTATTCTATTCCATTCCATTGATCCACTTGTTTTTTTTTACCCCACCCTAATATTATGCTGGTTTAGTCACTGTTGATTTATTCTATATCTTGAAGTCAGTTATCATGCTTCCTGCCTTACTATTCTTTGCCAGGATTGCTTTTTCTGTTCTGTGTCTCTTTTGGTTTCATATGGATTTTAGGATTATTTTATATAGTTCTATGTGGAATGCTCTGGGCATTTTCATTGGGATTGCATCAAATCTATGCATGAGTTTTAGAAGAATGGCTGTTTTGACAGTATTGGTTCTTTTGAGCAATAGCAATATATTTTCATTTTCTGGTGTCTTCTTCAATCTTCTTTGCCAGAGAAGCTTTTATTTTTATTATTTCCTATATTTAGTACAGGGTGTACAGGGGCTCACTACACAGATCGGACTTATAGTGATCCTCCTGTTTTCAGCCTCCTAAGCACTGGGATTACAGACGCATGCTACTATGTCCAATCTCAATGGCCGCCCCAGCACAGCCCAAGGTTGGGGCCTACAGGCACACCAGGAGCATCAAACATTGGTCCCTGCATCTGCCTAAGCAGGTTCTTTAATCCACTGAACTATCTGGTTGGTCCCAGAGCAGTTATTATTATACATGTATCTCACTTCCTTGATTAGTTAATTCATAAATATTTAATTTTTCTTCGTGCTATTGTAAATGGTATTATTTTCTTAATTCCCTTCTCAGTAAGTTCATTATTGGTGTACAAAAAAAGCTGTTGATTTTTTGTGTGAATTTTGTATCCTACTACATTGCTGAATTTGGTTATTAATTCTAGGAGTTTTTGGTCAGACTGTTCCGTTTCATCTGTGAGAACAATAATGCTATCCGTAAATAATGATGATCAACTTATTTTTTCTCTATATGTATCTCTTTATTTCTTTCCCTTGCTTGACTGTTCTTTTTAATAATTGGCGTACTATTTTGAACATAGCTTTGATAGTGAATACCCTTATCTTGTTCTTTATTTTAGAGGGTAACTTTCAGGTTTTCCTCATTTAATATAATATTGGCTATTGCTTTGTCATAAATGGCTTTTATCAGATTGAAATATGCTCCCTATACCTGTTTTCCTCAAAGATTTCTGGAGTCTCTGTTATAAGTATACTAGTCTCACTTTTAAAACAGCAGTCATGACCCAATTACCCTTCAAATGTTCTACCTTCTTGAACCATCACATTGATTTTGAGATTCTGACTAAATTTTGGGGTATACAAATCTTTGACCCATAACAACTAGTTTAGAATATATAAAGATCAAGTCATTGCAAGTTCTATTATAAACATGTACCTGAACATTTCTTAGTGCAGTCAACTTCCTTATGGAAAACCTTTCCTATGGTGGAACATTTGCCTACAGATATTGAGAATTCTTGGCCTCATTATTTATTAAAGCACATCCCTAAGGCTCTGGAGCAGATGTCTCTGGTTCTTTAGTCACTTCCCTTCCCAAGCTGTGATTTCAGCCAGAACACCTCAAGCAGCAAGGATTACCGAGCACTTGGTAAGTGATACTTGCTGCTTCAGTCTGCTCTGGAATAGAATTTAGGACTTTGTACTTGCCAAGCAGGTGCTATTACCCTGAGCTATATCCTAAGGGGGCAGGGCCATGGGAACACCCTGTCTTGTCTTCCAGAATTATCATTATTTTTTCTGGGGTCACACCTCCTCAAACACTACAAATATCCAAATCCTTTTCTGCTTTCAAAACTGATATTACTCTCAACTGAAATTCTATCATTAACCTGCTTGTATGAAGAACATAAAATGTTTTATTTCATCTAGTTAAGGTCAAAATCCTTTATAGCTTCATTTTTTTTTTTTTTTTTTGTATTTTTAAGAAAGGGTTTAAAGGGTGTTGACGTTCTCACTACTAGATCAGTGAGGTAGTGATTCTCCTGTTTACAGCTTCCCAAGTGCTGCAATTATATGCACTTGCCACCACACCCAGTCTCAGTCACCATCTCAGTGTGTTTCGAGGGCAGGGCCAGCATGGCAGGCCTGGGGATTGAACCCCTGGCCCCTGTGTCTGATTGCAGGTGGTTTAATCTGCTGAGCTATTTGGCTAGCCCTCTATAGCTTCATCTTATCATTAGCCAAATTTATGTAATTATTTGTGCTAATAAGTTTAACTTTGAGGCTTACTGAAATTCATAAGAAGAAAACCTGTATATTGTTTTGATTTTTCTTCTCTTACTCATTATGGCAGGCTTGTTCTGTGTTTACCTAGTTGAAGACATGATGCTGATTTTAGAGCTTTTATAAGTTGAACTAGTATCAGTTTTAGAGAAATAAAATCAGTTAGTGGAAGATTCACATGAAGAAAAAACATTCTTTCAGGCTTTCACAAAGAGCAAATTGGTCAAGCAATGGCTGTAACTCATCCAGGTTTTGGGATAAGTCCCAAGAGAACTTGACTGACCTTGTCAGATACAAAAGTTACTTTTCTTGTTATATAGGTCTTGCTTTCTCTTGTTCTTAACCATCCAGCAGAAAAGTATAGAAAGGAAGTATGAAAAGTGAAGCCATGTTAATATGCTGAGCTGTGGAAGGCTCAAGTCATCAGATGCTGACATTGCCAGTCCTGTGGGTAACCCACTACCATTGTGAACTACTGGACTATATTGAAATATTTTGCTGAATTCATACAACTACAATATTTGCATGGCTATGGAATACTCATCTCTGACAAAAACTAAAGAAAAAAAGGTAATATAAATAAAGGACCATTTTATATCTGCATATACAAAATATTTAGGATAGATATATAGCTACTTTGTCTTAATTCAGTAAGAAGAAAGATTTGCACTAATAGTGTTTGGACAGGATATCATGTCTGCATCCTGTGCTATGAATGACTACTACAAAGATAAGAATATGCAATGTAGTAATTGTTGTAACTCTTCTACCAATCTGTTTTGAAGCTGTCTTATTGCAATTTTTTCTCAATAAAATTAATAAAAAAGGAAAATAACAGTGATTGTATGATCACTAAATTTGATACTTTCAAGTAATTCATTCTCAGCCTAACTAGCTTTTCTTTCCTAACACAGCTATACTGTAAGTTGTTGCTATGCAAAATATTTGTGAAAACATTCAAAGTGAACATTTATGCAGCATTCTCTAGCAGTGAGTGTAAACTCTACCTATAGTTCACAGGCAACTATACCAACACAAATCTGATATTTCAAAGCCTACTTCATATTTATATGTGCTAGAAGATGGTCTTGAAAAACAATTTTGTTATACAGAAGTGGTAAAATGTTTTTGATCGGAGATATCTTTGGTTCTGAAAAGAACTTTATATATAAATTAGATTGAATTCATTAAACAATTTTGCTGTTCACATTTCTAAAAGGATCTTTCCTTTAACCTGTACAATTTAAGAGCCAAAGTCTCTCAATCCCATTGTAAGGTCAAGTAGACTAGTCAGTGCAACAAATGATTTGTGATGCTTTTGCATCATGCTCTTAGCATTCTTGAAGTTCGTTGAGTATTGATGCTCAATGTCTCATTCAAATTATTGTAACCAAGAGGTGACTAAATTTTAGAGGATTTAGCTACTGGCTTCCGTGTTAAGATACTTCCTTTGTGGTTCTCTTGCATCATGCGCCACAGCTCAGAAGGTATTTCTTAACATAACAAGCTATTGGTTAAAGACAGGCTTTATGGAAAAAATGAAACTTGTATAAACAAAAATAATCAAATAGAGAATTAGTAAGCCCAACCCTTACTTCATCATCTCTTCATATGCTTACAGTGGAGCCTTGTCTCTCATTGCTGGGACAAAATACATGACACCCAAAATTAAGGAAAGAAAGGCTTATTTAGCTCACAGTTAGTTTATACTTTAGTCCATACACAGCTGTCTCTGAGGCACAGTAGCACATGGCAGAGGGCAGCAGTTCATAGAGGCAGAAAATAGCAAAATGGCAAGAGCATAAAGGGAGGAGCAGGGGCTAGGGACACTAGCAAGCATTTCTGTCTTCCTTATATTGTATCCAGGTTATCCACCCCAGAACAGGAATAGCACTTACATCCACAATGCCAGCATGAATCATGAGTTGATCATAAACTCTAGAAGCTGCCCCATGACTGCATGAGACTTTGAGGGAACAGCTAGACATGAACAACTAGACACAAACGATAACAGAGCTACTGTAGCAAGCCTTCCATTGCCCTGCCCTATATACCTATTCCATGGGATGAAGCTTCTTTTTCCCTCAAATTCTCAACCATTGTGCACAAGCTTTGCAGCAATGTTGTTGCGAGGCTGTAGACTGTGTGGTGTGCCACATGTAGCCCTGAGGTAATTCCGCTGAGTAGAGTTTAAGTATAGCACGTCTGGAGATTTGAAGCACCTGGGAAATCATAATCATCCTGTGGGGAGAAGGAGGACTCCACATATAAGTCTGACCAAATTCCCATTGATTAGAAGTGAGGGTAACCCATGCTGCCTTAGCTCTTTGGGATGCACATCCAGGGATCTCTCACAGGCTCTGAGAGAGCTGACAATAGTCTCTCATGGACTCTTTGACAACATTTTTGCAAGTTTTATTGTATAGCTAGATCAAAGAAGATTTTAGCTCATCTGAATCAGCATGGAAATCACCAGAAGGTGACCACCCTAAGCATGCTGTTGCAACTGTCTTCCAACATTCCTACCTCAAAAAACACCTAAGCACTAAAGTTTGGTTGCTCTGTCGTTGACATCTCACCTTGGTTTTTGGTTAGTATTTGTAGGGTGATTTTCTCCAACCTTTTGCTTTTAACCTAACTATGCCTTTGTAGATTTCTTATGAAAAGCATATAGTTGGGTCTTACTTTTTCAACCCAACCTGAAAACATTTTTATTGTGCTTTGTATATTTAAGCCATCTATACTTTAAATAATGATTGCCATATGTGTGGATTAAACATACCATATTGCTAGTGCTTTCACTGTATTTAATTTGTTTTATCTGTGATTTTATCTCTCTTCTGTCTTAGGATAATGGTACTTTTTTTTATTTTCTCAGTCATTTTTTATTGTTTAGAAAGATCATCGATTTTCTTTTTTTTCCATTTATTTTTATTTTATTGAAATACAAATGTCAATCAGACAGTTTTAAAACACCATAACCATACAGAGTCGATGAAATAATACATTGCAAACTGTTTTCATAACGTTTTGGTATTGTACAAGGTGCATACATGATATTATATTTACAGGTTTTTATGTAGCTGAATTATATCAAAGATTCAATAATTATTTACCTAGTGGATGACAATAGCACTAAAAGCCGACATAATATCCTGTCCCACCACCAATATGGTACTTTTTAATGATTCTACCTTATGTCCTTTAAGAATTTATGGCTTTAAGCTGGACGTGGTGGCGCATGCCTATAATCCCAGCACTCGGGAGGCTGAGGCAGGAGGATTGTTATGAGTTCGAGACCAGCCTGAGCTACAAAGTGAGCTTAAGGCCAGTCTGAACTGCACAGTGAGACCCTGTCTCAAAAAAGACAAAAAAAAAAAAAAAAAAAAAAAAAAAAAAAAAAAAAAAAAAAAAAAAAAAAAAAAAAAAAAAAAAAAAAAAAAAAAAAAAAAGAATTTATGGCTTTTCTTCTTTTTGAACATGTCTAATAGTTACCTTAGGTTTTATGATATTTTTCGAATTAATCTGAGTGTTCAAGTAATATTATATTCTTTCATTTACAGTGTCAAGACTTTTCAACAGTATATTGGAATTTGTGCATATCTATCCTTGGTACTATTTTTGTCTGCATACATATATGCAGAATATGTTGTTAAAATTTATTTCAAGTATTTTAGGTAATGAATTATTATAATTTCAACCTTTAGAAGCTGAGGCAGGAAGACCTTTATGAGTTCAAGACCATCCTGGGCTTCATAGGGAGTTCAAAACCAAACAACTACAGTGAAAAATTGCCTCAAAAAACTCCAAGTTTATTTTAGATATGCTAGAGAAATTTCATGTCAAAATGATCTTTATGTTCAATTATGCTTTTCCAAATAGTCCCTATATTTTTTGATGATACATTTTTCTAACTGATTAAACTTTCTGGGCCTAGTTCTTCTGCCCAAAGAAATGAACCTTTCTTATAGCTCTACCATTACTCTCGTGGTCTTTGTTTTGCTGAAGAACTTTCATTTCTCTTAGATGTTTGAAGTATATTTTCACTGGCCTACAATTCCAGGTGGCCAGATCATCTTCTTTTAGTACACTGAAGAAACATTTCATTGTCCTTGTGAGTACCTGGTTTCTGACAGTAAGTGCCCTGTGATCCCCATGCCTGCTTCTCTGTGTGAAATGTCCGTCCTACAAGACTTCTCTGTCTTTGACTATTTTATGAGTGAATATTTGTCTGTATATGGTGTTATTAAAGTTTCTTGGATCTTTGGTTTAATATATGTCATAAATTTTGGGAAAAGTTTTAATATTTCCTAAAATATTTATTGTGATCTGTTTCTCTCCACATTTTGTGAGATTCAGTTGCATGTTTCAATTTTTGATTCTATCCTATAGTGTTTGACTGTGATGTTCTCTTTTTATCTATTTTTCTTATTTTTCTTACACTCTGAGTGATTTCTGTTGGCCTATGTTCTATGTCACAAATTTTTTCCTTGGTTCTACTGACAAGCCTATAAAAGTATTTGTATCTCTCAGTTATAGACTCTTCCACTCCTTTTCAGCATCGTGGTTATCTTTCTTAGGTATAGTTATTCACATAATATTACACACTGTTTACTTTTCTCATGAGAAGCTTCAAGATACAAACAGTAGTTGTTTTAAGCCATCTATTTAATAGTATAACATCTTAGCCATATCTGAGAACTGTTTTTATGATTACTTTGTTTCCTAGGGGTGTTTTTTTTCCTTCCCATTCTGAACCTCATCAATTTTTGGAAGCTGGTCATTGTAGAGCAATAGATGATGATAAATATATTCTTTTTATATTGTAATATGCTTGCAATACATAAGGTAATAATTAGATTCATCCTGGGAAATTAGTACATATGTGTAGCTCATCTATGAATCAACCCTAACTCTTATCTTAACCCTAACTATAATCTTCACAGACAAGACTTTGGAATGGTGATGAGTGATGGGGGCAGAATGTCTGACTTGCAGTTTGGAGGTTGGGTCTGGTAAAAAGAGGGAGGTCACTGTGGGTGTGGCCTGGCAGGGCCTACTTTTCTTCCTGGTTCATTCTTCCCTGCTACCTGCACACCATGGCATGAGTGACTGTCTTCCTTGACAACCATCTGTCAGGTCATCTTGGCTTCAAGCTAGACAACTGTGAACTAAAATCTCTACCAACTTTGAACCATATTAACCTTTACTCTTTTCAGTTGTAGATGTTGTGTATTGTGTCCCAGCAATAATGAAAGTAACCAAGACTAAATCTTAATAATTTTTATTTCTCCTTACTCTCTTTACCCTTTCTTCTCCCCCACCCTTGATTGCCTCCCTATTCCCAACCTCTGTTTTTTAAAAAAGTTAGATTCTGCGGTTCTCATGTAAGAGAAACCATGTGATACTTAACTTCCTGTATCTTACTGACATCACTTAGCATTATGATCTCAAGATGCATCCATTGTTCTACAAATGGCTCAAATTCGCCCTTATTTGTGGCTGAGTACTCTACTGTGTATATGATCTTTCTGCTCCCATCATATGCACCCATGTCTTCTTTTGATGGGCAGGTGATTAGGGTATGGCAAAGAGGCTGGGCAGTGTGGCCAGAAAGCTGACTCCACCAATCACAGAAAGTATAAGTGACCAATGACCAGGATCTGCCTTCAAAAGATATAAAAGCTAATGACCATTACCTCTGCTGCTCCTGCCCTCTTTCTTTTCCAGTGGCCCACCTTACATATAAGGCATATCTTCTCTACAGAGTATTTTTTCTTCTTAAAGACTTCTCTTTCTTTCGCCTTTTAGTATTTTTATCCTAAATAAATGTTGATTTTCTATGTTCATTACTGGTGCCATATGAATCTTTGAACAGGATAGCAAGAGCCCAGAAAGCACTTCTGGACACCAAGTCATTAGATGATATTTTAGTGTGGAGGCTTATGTTGATCTAGACAGGGAGTAGTTTGATTTTTGTTGTTGTTCTTGCTGCTGTGATAACAAAGACTTTAAATGTTTTTAGTATCATTTTGCACATAAATTGTACATTGGTTTTTAAGGGATCATTCTTCCAATTTGTACTTAACCTTTGGTTCTTCTTGTTGGGGTCTGTCCTAGAAGGGAATTTTCCCTTGCTGTTGTTCCTAGTTGGTATTTGTTGGTCTTCTGAGAGAAGACTATAGAGTCTTCTGCTTATTCTGTCATCTTCACTGCCCCTGAGTTTCAGAAGTTTTGCCTTCAGTTGTTTCCAGTTTCTTACAGATTTAGCCTGGGCCATGTGTATTCTTTTCCTGTATTGTGTATGAAAGTTTTTCTCTTCTCTTCTCTTCTCTTCTCT
>PVKA01009618.1:0-67683 GCA_004027165.1 Ctenomys sociabilis | reverse complement strand
TTTTTTTTTTTTTTTTTTTTTTTTTTTTTTTTTTTTTTTTTTTTTTTTTTTTTTTTTTTTTTGTCTTTTTTGAGACAGGGTCTCACTGTGCAGTTCAGGCTGGCCTTAAGCTCACTTTGTAGCTCAGGCTGGTCTCGAACTCACAACAATCCTCCTGCCTCAGCCTCCCTAGTGCTGGGATTACAGGCATGTGCCACCATGCCCGGTGGTTTCCCCAATTTCTGATCAGCAAACTTTGGGTGTTAACCATCCAGAAGAGAAGTTCATTATTACCCTGCAATATATGCAGTTCAGTTTACCCTATCTGACTACATGCATTTTAGTTGTTCTACCTTTCTATTTGTAATTCTTCTTTTGATTTCTTATACTAGGGAGACTCTACAATATTTGCATATGTGTGTCTGGTTTATTTCACCAATGAATATATGTTCAAGTGACAACCACTTCAACATAAATGCTTCAAGTTTATCATTCTTTATAGCTGAGTAATACTCCATTATATATAAATACCACATCTTTTTCAACCATTCCTCATGTGATGGGCATCTTGGTTGTTTCCAAGATTTTGCTATCACAAATTGTGCTGCTATAAACATTGGTACACATATATCACTATGATATGATGCTTTCAGTTCCACTGGGAAAATTCCCAGTAGGGGGATAGCCGTTTTGAATGGGATCAGCCAACATTTTGGCCCTAGCCTTTCAAGGTCAGTGAAGACTCAGAACATAGGAGAACCTGTACTGTAACATCATGGAACTCAGTTGTGCCCCAAATTATCAAGGAGATTATGGAACCACTGAGGAATGTGATTGATGATCTATAGTGTGCCTAAGGAGAGTCGCATGAAGAGAAAACTCTCTCAGGCTTTCACAGAGAACAAACTGGTCAAGAAATGGCCATGACTCATCCACAAGGTTCACACTGACAAGGGATCTACAGAGTGAGGTACAAGGTTGCAGGATATACCCTAAGGAGACTTGACTGACCTCATCAGAAACAAAAGTTACACTTTTGTTATATAGGTCTTGCTTTATCTGAGTCGTAACCATCCAGCAGAAAAAATATAAAAATGAGGTATATAAAATAAGGCAATAGTAATAAACTGAGCTGTAAATGGCTCTAGTCAACAACTTCTTCTGATAACGCAATATTATTATGGACTACTGGACTGTGTTTGATTGTTTCACTGAATTTAAGAACCTATAATAATTGAATGACAATAGAATACCAATCTTTGACAGGACTAAACAGAAAAATGGGGATACAAAGAAGAACCATTCTGTGTTTGTATAAACAGTACAGTTAGGATAAATATGTAGTACTTTTGTATAATTATATGAGAAGAAAGATTTGTACTAATTGTGTTTGGACAGGATATCCTGTCTGATTCTTGTACTATGGATAACCACTACAAAGACAACAATGTAGAAAGTATTAATTATTGAAAGTGTACTATGATTCAGCTTTAAAAAATGGTAGGTATACAGTTACATTCTCTTAATTCATTGATTAGAGGGATCTGCTCTAATAGTACTTGTAGATAGAGTATCATGTATACACCTTGTACAACAAATAGTTACTACAAAAACAATGTGCAATGTATTAATTGTTGAATCTGTCTTACTAATTTGATGTGAAACTGTCTCGTTGCTCCTTGTTCTTCAATAAAATAAAATATAAAAATAATAAATGTGCATTGCTGTGATAGTACTCCAAATGATGCTTACCTATCCCCTTAGTTTGTAAATAATTAATGTGTGTGGAAAATGCTGTATTTTTAAAAATTAAATTGATGCTTGGATAATACAACAACAAGAATTCATAGACAAAAAAGAGCAGGTGTGGTGGTGTGTGCCTGTAATCACATCACTTGGAGCCTGTAAACAGGAGAATCATGATGAGTCAGATCTACATGGTGAGACACTGTAGACCCTGTATCAAAGTACAATTAAAAAACAAACAACAAAAAATCATAAAATTACATTGTATCAATGCACAAAATTTTATTAATCCACTGAGCAGTTTGTGGACACTGGAGTATTTCTATCTTTGTCTCATTGTATAGATCTACTGCTACTCATTTGCAGGTGTTTGCAGATACATCAGATTTTAATCATTTTATTTTATATACCAAGGAGAATTTGCAGACTTATGAAAATATTATATTTAAAATTTCGCAAATCTACCAGATTACCTTCCATAGAGGATCAACTATTTTATATGCCAAGTAGCTATTACGTGATTTTTCTGGTTTCACCATAACATAGACAGCACTTGTTATTTTTAACAGGTTCATTTCAGACATCCTAATATTACAATATTGTATTTCAGTAGATATCTAATAAAATATATTAATTATTTATTTTATTTTATTTTTTATTTTATTTTTTTTTGGTGGAAGGAGGGATTGAACTCAGACTCTTGTGCTTGCCAGGGAAGCACTTATTCCATTGAACAATCTCCGTGGCCCTTAATAATCTATTTTTAGAATGTTGATTACATTATATTAATCTACATGCCAGTATGACATAGTGTTGATTACCAGAGCTTTATTATAAGTTTTGACATCAGGAAATATGAGTCATCAACATTGTTCTTTTGCAATATATCTCAACTATTCTGGATCTATTGATGTTGGAGATGGTATAATAACATGTTGTAGACATTCTAAACCTCAGAACCTATGAATATGTTACTTTATATGACAAAAGAAAGTACAAACATGCTACAGCCAAGTATCCTGAAATTCATTATCTACTACTATAAGATGCACCTAATATAACTGGCAGGATACATATCAGTAGAAGCTAGACTCAAGATTAAAAGGAATGATAGCAACAATACAGAAGTGAGGTTGATGATGTATCCATTAAAGGGTTAATATAGCATCTACCTGGCAAGAGCAAGGAAATGGATTTTCACAGTCTACAGAAGAGAGGTAGTTTGTGATTTGTACTGTTTAATCCATTAATTTTGTGGCAGATTATTACATAACCAACCAAAAATGAGTACACTGTATTTCTGTACAAATTTTATTATGAGCGTTTCAATTTATGTGAGAAATATGCCTTGAATATTGATATGCATTGAATTGAAATTGTGGAACAATTCACAGGTAGGCCATTGTAGAAACTTGGAGTTTTCTGATTCACTTAAACTGTCTTTCCTTTGAAAATAGGTCTCTAAATTCTTTTAATGGTGTTTTATCATTTTCTATGAACAGATCTTCCACCTTATTTCTTCTTTTATGTTTATACCCATTGTGTATAATTTTTATCATATGATTTTATGTTTATTAGTTATATTTGAATTTTAGGGAATTGTGATTTTCTATATAGAAAATTAAATAAGCTACATATGTAATTTTATTTCTTCTATTATTATTTGAATGCCTTTTATTTGTTTTCTTATGCAGGTGCACTGGCTATGTCATCCAGCACAATAACAAATAGCGGGGTTAAGAGGAGAAATCCTTGTTTTATCCATGATCTTTAGAGAAAAGCATTTAATATTACTATTAATTCTGACATTAACTTTGGGTACCTCATACTTCCCTCTGTTAGTCCGAAGATGTTGCTTTTTTACTCTTAATTTCTTAAGTGTTGAATTGTTTCAATAATTTTCTTACATCTTTTAAAATATTCAATTGGAACTTTATGCTTCAATACATTGATTAATTTTGTTTTTCAACAAAACGTTGAATATTTGGTAAAGATTTATGAAATTTTGTGGTCATGTTGGTGGCATTTTCTTTAGGATTTATAGTCCTTATTTTTATAAAGTATATTAATATATACTTTTCTTATATCTTTGACTTGAATTTGATATGCAGGTTAATACTAGCTTCAGATAATGTCATAAGAAGTGCTCTTTTATGATTCCTTTTTTTATTTTTAGAGAAGGACTACAGGGTGTTCAAGGTCTCACTACTAGATTGGACTACTAGTGATCTGTCTATTTACAGCCTCCCTAAAGCTAGAATTGCAGAAGCGTGCCACCATGTCCAGTCTTAACTGCTATTTCAGTGTCTCCCTGGGGTCTGAACTGGCATGACAGGCCCAGGTATCAAAACCCCAGCCACTTCTCCTGCTTACAGTTACTTTAATCCGCTGAGGTATTTGCCCATCCCTCTTTTATGATGCTTGAAAGAATTTTGTAAAATATAAGTATTGGTCCTAGTTTAAAAGTATACAAAGTGCACAAGGGACGGCATGTGTTCTTGTAATTTTACCTATGGGAAGTGTTTAAATTAAAAATTCAAATTCTTGGTTATAGCTCTGATTTTCTAATCCAAACTCTTTGATATATAGTTATATTCAGAATTGTTTTTCACAGATAAGTTTTATATCTGTTCAGATTTTGTTCATTTTATTTAGGTTAGATAATTTGCTACATAGTTATTCACAGAATTCCCTGTGGTCTCTTTTAGTTTTGTAAAGTCAAGAGTAATGTTCTGTCTTTATCTATAATTTTATTAGGACAATTTCACTTTTCTCGGGAAATCTATCTATCATTTTAAAAATTATTTTGAGCTTTACTAGAAACCCAATGTAGGGATTATTAAATTTCTCTTTTTTTATTTTGTATTTCATTTATATTTTTGTAATTATATTGTTTCCTTGCATATTTACTGAGAACTTAAAAGATATATGGGGAATAGATAAATAGATAGATAGATAGATAGATAGATAGATAGATAGATAGATAGATGATAGATAGATAGATAGATAGATAGATAGATAGACAGATAGATAAACTATACTTGTTATTGCTATGGACATAATTATATGCACCAGTGCATAACAAATCAACAATCTACTAGCAGCACAAAAACAACCATTTCATTCTTATGGATTTTTTTCACAGTCAACTGTACATTCTTGCTTGGGGTCTCAACTCCAGGTGCATTTTGATGTTAACCAAAACTTCAGAGAGATGAAGACATCACTGGGTGGCATGTCAAAGGTGGCTAACTAACAAATCTTGTAACAGTAACTTGTTATTGACTGAAAATTCAGTTGGAGTTTCTGATTGGAGAACATAAATGGAATGTGTCTTCCTAAGAAGAACAGAGTTGTGCTAATCACAACTCTCACATACTCACCCTGTTCAGAATGAGGACTCTCAGAGAGCAATTTTTATGCTATTATACAAAATAAAATATTAAGAAATAAGATAAAAGGAAAAGAGGCACTCATAGACTTGGAGAAGGTATAATAAGTTAGTATTTCAAGATCTCTGTGAAATTAAATAAAAGTGATAAAACTATAAGATGGTATAGTGTTATATATAAAATTCTTAGAGATTAAAGAGCTCCAGAATGATTAATTCTAGTGCTATCATACAAGAAAGAGACTACTGTGAGGACAGAGGAAGATGATGATAGATACAAAATTTAAATAAATGAAAATGCATTTTAAAGCTCCAGTTACCAGGCCAGGGAGACAGTTCAATGGCATAAAAGCATGACTGTCATAGGCAATCTCCTGAGTTTAGTCCCTGGTACCAGAAAAACAAAACAAAACAACAACAAAAAAGCCTCTAGTTGCCAACATGAACATAGTAAGATGGAACTGGAGTAGAAAGGAAGACTATGAGGTGAATATTACAATCCTCAGTGAATGGGAAAGACTAAGGGCCATGGAAATATCTTCACCATTATGCAAAGAGTGGATTAATAGCATGAAAACTATATTTAGGTGGAAGAGAACCCTCAACTTCCTGCCCCAAATTTGGTGCAGGTTTCATGAAACAAAAGTTTCAACATAAATAAAATGCCAAGTGACTACTATCATAAAAAGTGTTAGGTTTTGGATTAATGTCATAGTTTATAAAGGAACAATTTTAACGTAAAAAAACTACCAACTAATTATCTATATGTTTTGCAGTTGAGAATTCTGGTCACATTGGTTAGATTCTCTACTCAAAGCCTCACTGAGATGAAAGCAATGTGTTGATCAGGCTCAATGTTCTTATCTGAAGTTTGATGACTTCTTTTAGGTTCATTGTTTATTGGTAAAATTCATTTCCTTGTGTCTGAAGGACAAAAGTCTTTTGTTTCTTCCAAGATATGAATCAACTACAATTGTCTCCAATAGGAGACCATGCATGCTTTTTCTTTTATATGAGAAGAATATATTTATTGAGGGAAAGAAAACTCCCATCCAAGAGAGGGACAGGAGGGGGGTCCGAGAGGGTATTTCCCCAGGACCATTCATGATTTTATTCCAAAGCCCAGAGTGCCAATTTACATTGCTTTTCTCAACTGAAAACAGCCTGAGAAATATCTCTTTTTAGAGGGTTCACATGTTTTTTTGCCAGGCACACTCAGATAATATCTTTAGCTCAAAACTAATTTGAGACCTCAATTATATCTACAAAGTCATATTTCTAAAAATACCTACAACAAGCCTTTACTGAATAAGAGGAAGCACATAGAGCAGTGATCAAGGATTTTTTCACGTGTTAAGAAAGTTTTAGAATTCTACCTAACACATGTATATTGACACATATCTGTAAGGAACAAAAAAAAAATCAAGCAAAAACAACATAGGGAGGACCTCAAGTCCAACTTATATTATTAGTAGAACAATACATCTCATAATTGTATACATAGATGATTTCTCTTTAATACTACAGCCGAGGTGTGTTAGTCTCTCAGTGTTATTGTTCTACCTGAAGAGAAAGAGTTTCAGGAATGATGAAAATACAGACAAGAAGGCAAGAGTTGGGTTAGATGGTAACTCACCTGCCTAGTTGGTGAAATGACCCTGCACCCCCACAACAGTATGGACATTTGTTTATACCATTGCAAAATTTGAAACACATGACCCAAGGTTGCCTAGTGACTAATAGCCAATATTTACTAATCAGGATGCTTCTCTCAAGGACTGAGGTAGCCTGACTGCTTTAGGAACTGAGGTCAATCCCACTTTCATGTATTTCACCAGTTTTCTAACTTCCATGACACCCAACTTATCCCCCTTTTTTGTTTTGTTTTGTGAGTGATAGCTGTTCCATGGCAATTGGAAAAGCTGTGTTTGGAGAACTCTATAGAAGACCTTTTCACACTTGATGTGAGCCCATTGATCTTTCGTACTTGAAGTCAGCAATGTTACTCTAGATAGCCCAATAATCCATAATAGTAGTGATTTATCAGTATAGCTAGCAATTGTCAGAGATTGTTAGTAACTGGTGCCCTTTACAGCTTAGCATATTAATATGGCATTGCTTTTCACATTTTGTGGTTACATTTTCTTCCTGGATGGTTAAGACTAAGTTAAAGTAGGACCCGTCCAAATACAAATTTCACTTTTGTGTCTGGCAAGGTCAGTCAATCTCCACAGGATTTACCTTGGAATCATATACAGCACCTCTTAGATCTTCCATCAGTGTCCTCCCTCTGGGAGAGTCACAGTTGTTGCTTGACCAATTTACTGTTTGTGAAAGCCTGAGAGATGGACAGGATATCCTGTCTGCTTCTTACATTATGAATAACCACTAAGAATATAACAATGTACAATGTATTAATTATTGAAACTGTCCTATTAATCAGCTTTGAAACTATCTAATTGATATTTGTTTCTCAATAAAAAAGAAAGTCTGAGAAATATTTTATTTCTAGGTGACTCTTCTTAGACACACTATATGTCATCAGTCACTTTCTTCTGTGGCCCTATAAGAACCTTGATCAGAAAATTTGGTATGTGTGAAAGGTTGAGTTCAATCCCTGGTCCCACAAAAAAAGAAAGGAAAGAAAAACAGAAAGACAAAGAAAACTCAGGGTGCAACTGAGGTACTGGACGTGACAGTAGAAGTTCTCTGGTTGTGAGTCCTCGTTGATGTGGAAAGGCTAGGGCCAAAATATTAGCTGTCCCTTTAGTACATCTATCTCTCTAATTATTTTTATCTTTAAACTTTAGTTGTTAGGCATACAGAAGAGAAGCTCAATGACAGCACCCTGTAATGGAGGCACTGAGATTAGCATTATCATCTATCTCAAAATCAAACACATTTGAAATAAAATGGAACTGTTGTTTTCTAACAAGCATGGATGTTTTAATATTTAAATCTCTATAGAATGTCAAAAGAGAGCAATTAAATATTTTATACAGAAATTTAGAAATCACAACCATATACAACATTGTAGCAAGATGATATTTTGTGACATACTTAAATTTTTGTTTCGATATAACATTTAACCAATCACCTCTATTTAATACATAAGAAATTTTTACCTAATTAGTTGTCCTTAAATGGGGTACATATCACAATTAGTGAAATAATATGCATATTTTGTATTTTTATATTTTTGTCATAATGTTATTAAAATTTAGCTCAGTTATTTTTATATATTTTATTATCTATTTAGACATTTGATTTCCATTTGGTGAGTTCCTTCAATAGGTCCCAGGTAGGATCTAGCCTCATTACTGTTAATTTCTTCTCTAGATCTGTCCTCATGGTACAGCCTGACAGCATACTCTGATACTATAATAAGTCTTTCAGTATTCTCTAGAAAAACACAAGCATACTCTGCCCCAAGTTAGTAGTGGATTGGGTCACTTCCACTGTCAAGTATAATGATCTCTCCAAAGGACTCTTCCTAGCTTTTGTTCTCCTACCTGAGGGAAAATCATGGGACCTTGCACTTAAGAGGCAGGCGTTTAGGACACTGAGCTATCTCCCTGGCCCAGCAATTGTTTCTGCTGCTGTACTTCCATATTTTGTACAATGTAAAAGGTTAACTGCCAAGTGAAGACTATTATGAGGTGCAAATTTTGTCAGGAAAATTCCCCTTTTTTGTTTTTATAATTGAATTTTGTTTGAATGGCATGTATGTGGAACAATTCCTTGACTTCGATCTTATAGGGAATCCTGGTGGTAAAGAAAAAATGAAAAGTTTTGCAAAACTTTTGGAAGGCAGTACTTGTATATGCTGGGCCATTGTCTGTCTGAAGTGTCTGAAGGTAGACAAGGTCACTAAAAGCATCCAAATGTGAGCAATGATGTATTTAGATGCTTCCCAGTGTAGCCAGTAGCAAATAAAAGTGTCAATTGAAACATGGACCCAACACAAAGAACCAAACTCAAGAATGTGTGTGACATACATCTGGGAAACATGATTGAGTTGTAACCTCTTGGGAGTGATACTCCAGTATAAAGTGATGGTAGGTGTGTTATACACGAATAACATTATTCAATAGTTTCCTGGGCCTGTGCTCAAGTCAAATGAAACTGCCTGTGTAAGGCAGAAGCATTGTGATGGACAGGGGCATGAGATACCAAAGCCTGTTGAATAGGATTCGAGGGAGTGACAGTCACAGCACCCAGAAATCTGTTTATATCAGCATTCCCTTCAGTGATGGGTCCTGGAAATTGAGAACGAGAATGTTAATATGCCAAAAAAATCAGGGAACATGATGTGACTATATGACAAGCTGGAGAGTATAAAGTAAATGAAAAAGATCTAAACTAAACTAATGTATATAGTAGCACAATCTAGTACATTACACCACAGATATAAGTACTGTATAAAAAGAAGTTAATTTGAGTGGATGAGTGATCTTGCAGTGCCCATGTGACTGCTTGTAATGCAGTCTTTTGCGCAGAAGACTGTGTATTATATTCTGGAAGAAAAGATTGTCATGTAACCTCCCCTACTCAAAGTCAATCAATCCATGGAGACAAAGATGCCATTTGCTATAAGGACTGAACTTATTTTTGATGGGAAGACAAAGGGTATAAGAAAAGCAAATGGGTTTAATTTATCTCAAGGATAATGACAATCAATAACAGCAGGAAATTTAGCCAGTGAAGATCGCCAAAAGGATGAAAATTTCCATATCCATTTTTATTAAACTGATGAAAATGGAGCAATGATAGTTTGTACCTCATGAACAACAAACTGAAATATACACGTTCATCCACCTGCAGTGAATTCTGTCATAGCATCAGGAAGGAGAGGAATAGTTTTATGTGGAATATGTGGCATATGTAGCCTTTGTAAGGGACCTTTCGATTGTCAAAAACCCAACTCTGCATAAACTGAGTTTGGAAAATAACTAAAAACATTGGCACAGATGGCTCAACTCTAGAAAACTGATTATTACAAAGAGCCTGATTAACTTTATCTAAGGTAGTTGTAGCCTCTGGTGTAAGTGTTTTTTTTTTTTTTTTTTTTTTTTTTAGTAGAGCTGAGTCTTCCTTGAGAATGTTGAAAAGAGGAATTAACTCTTGAGTAGTTATTGTAAGAGCTGGGCAGAGCCAATCAATATTACCAAGTAAAGGTTGAAAATCCTATAGTGTCGTAAGATGTTTACTCTGGATCTGGATAGTTTGGGGCACAAATTGAATATGGTGCCCCAAATATGAAAAGGGTGCCATAGTTTGCACCTTTTCAGGGGCTATCACTAGACCTGGATGAGGTACCTTTTTCCCTTGATTATTTTTACCAAGCCTTTGATTGGGAAGGAAACCTTGTTTGTGCCCTGCACCCACCCGACATATTCACTGTATCAGCAGATGTTACAGGCCTCACAGTAGTAATAGCCATATTTCTACTGGAAGTGAGGGTACTTTGTGCATGACTCTGCCCAGAAATGATCTCTCTTGCCCTGGGGCAATTGGGGTGCGTGGGTGTTGGATGGCAGCATTTGTTGCCCAAGCATGCACTGCATGGAGGTATCTCACCTTCATGCCCACATCGTGCTAGCTGGGCCTGCCAGTGAATAGCCCGAGTCCTGGGCTTGCATGGAACTGGAATACCAGCTGTGTATGTTGGAAGCTGCTTAAGCACTTGGTGGCTATTAGCTAACCGTAGCCTGATGAGACCACTCTTGAGGCTGAGGAGGAGGCAAGCAAGTGCCATCACCAACAGAATGGCCAACAATCAGTAACCCTGGTGGCTGGCATGTAGGAGAAGAGGTAGAATTAGGGGTGGACAATGGGTGCATAAAGGCACCCAGCACCTCATACCCCACAGCAGCCACCTGCCCATCCCCAATATTTTGATGGTGGCTGAAACAAGCCTAAATGGGAATTTTCCAGAAAGGGCCAACCTTTTTTTTCAGGGTTAGTTCTACACTCACTCTTCCAGTGATACCCTTGTTAATTCTTAGTATAAGGGCTGTAAGATTTAGTTGAAGAAAATGATAATGGCTGTGCTGCATTTATCCCTGCAGCAGAGAAGTTTTGGACAAAATGTTCCTTGTCCCTGTAATGAAAACAATCAACTTTACTTTTCCCTTTTATTCTACACTGAGAGTGAATAACCTGAGTTATAGCTGCTACCAAGTACCTGTCCATATGAAGTACAAATACCTGTACAAATCTGAATCATCTCAGGCAGTATAGCCCACTTTTGTGGCTTTTTAAAGCCTCTACATCATTTATTTGCATTTTCAAAGACCAGTATCTGAACTATTAATTTGGAAGCTTCTTTGTCGCTTATAATCCTTTCATTAGCTTGCAATAAACATACACCAAAGTCTTCAAAAGTTTTTTCAGGCCCTTGCAAAATGGAAGCTAAATTAAGGGGTGCCTTACCCTTTGAAGGAAGTTCCATCCAGGCCCTAATGGAAGCTATCTTTGTTTGCTCCTAGACTTGCAATTCAAAGGTCAGTTGATTGTATGTTCTAGCAAAGCACCCTCACCAATTAGCATATCTTTAGTAGTGGCTGTGTGAAGAACAGCATTTTGAGCTGCCTGGTCTGAGAAATAGTCAAAGAAATTTCTTTTCCACAATAAATAATCTCCTGGATTCAAACATGCTTTAGCTATTCCTTTGCAATCATTTGGGGCCATAATCTGTTGTCCTACCATTTCTACTAAAATTGCAGGGAGGGACATAATAACATTAGCTTGTTTTAATTCTTTTAAGGTTTTAAAAGGCATAGCAAATAAAATAATAATAAAATAAAATAAAAGGCATAGTTTCATGAAGATATACAACTTGTGGATGTGAGCTTCAGAAATAAGGTACATATGTTGAAAACTCTCCATGATCTCTCCTGCTTTTCTAGCTTCTTTTGGTGCCAATTTCAAGGGACATAAAGAAAATGGCTATAGTCCTCAAGAGCTGAAAGTTCCATTCTGTGACTCAGAGAAATGTTTCTGAGCTGATGCAGCCAGTCTGTGGCTGCCACAGCCAGTATTGTGGTCTGTGGCTCTATAAAAATCATCAAGTGTTGAAAACGAATTTTTAAAAAATATATTCAGTACAAGGTCTACAGGGTCTTACTATACAGATTGGGCTCATAGTGAGCTTTTCTTTTCAGCCTCACAAGCACTGGGATTACAGACCTATACCACCATGCCCAGTCTCAGTCACCATGTCAGTGCACCCTGAGAGTGGGGCCAGCACAACAAGCTGGGGATGGAACCCCAGTTCCTGTACCTGCCTAAGCAGGTGCTTTAGTCCACTGAGCTATCTGGCCAGCCCTTAAAAATGAAATTTTAAGGGAAAGACTTCTCAGTTGGGGAAGGTTCCTTTTACTTCCCCCATTGCTCCTACCCTATTTGATGTAGTAAGTCTAGAAGATTCAAGCTCTATGACTGTGGGTGCAATTGTTCCCTCCTTTTATTTGATTTGGGCTTGGGACTTGATTTTGAAAAAGAGCTCAGAGTTAAATCATTTGTGATTGAAAAATTCCTTCTAACCACAAACCTAAACACAAAAGTAAATGTAGAGATCAAACATGCCACAACCACTTCAACATACATACATTTCTGTGATTCTTGAGATTCCATTTGTCCCATTTGTTGTTTGCTTGTGTTTTTGTATTTACTACACAGTTGACAGGCTCTCACTACATATATCAGTTTTGTAGTGATCCTTCCTATTTTTCAGGGTCCCAAGAGCTGGAATTACAGGCATGAGCCACCATACCCAGTCTCAATCCCAGACTCAGTGAGCCCAGGGGAGGGGCCAGCATGGCAGGTTGGGGATCAAATCCCTGGCCCCTGCATCTGCTTAAATAGGTACTTAAATCTACTGAGCAGCTTAAGTTGCATGCTTAGACAACTTTGGCAAGCACAGGGATCAAGGTTCAATCCCTGGCATCACATGCTGCAACTGCCCTGCCTCCAGGGAGGGCTAAGCTGGCCAGAGTCTGAGTATAGTGGTGCATACCTGTAATCCCAGCTCTGGAGAGACTGAAAACAGGAGGATCACTATGAGTCAGTGTTGGCAAAGACTGTTGGGAGCTGGCCATAAACAAAGACACATGGTCACTCTATGTAAGCAAACTGAGGGTTAGCGCAAAAGGCCAGTACACCATATATATATATAGTCTTAGCACTTGAGTTAATTTAGGTGAACATAGCAAGATCCAATTGTAGATGTCCAAAGCATTTGAGAGCCAGTACATAAAACAGGGTGTCCTTGAAGAGTTTCAACTGTTCTAGGTTACTCCTGCAGCTGTTGCTGCCTTTTTTCTCTCCTGATTCCACATGTACTGCAGGTTATTGAGCATGTCTCTACTTTAACTCTTTCTTATCTCATCAAGTGTAAGCTATGTAATGAGAACCTGTACCAGCCAGATACATTAAAAAGTTAAATAAAAGAGAGCTCTACTAATTGACCTACAAAAGTTCTGACTAGTCTTTTTATAATTACAAACTTAAAAGTATTATTATAATCTCATTTGGTCAAAAATATATTTGCACTCTGATTTTCTGAAGATGTTCATTTGTGTGTTCTGTGTATTTATGTGTTTTTCATTCTGTTAACAGATGTTCCTTTTTTTATTTGAAGTTTGGAATGCAGAGTTAAAAGCATGCTTTGTCCTGAGTTGCCAGCTGGTTTAAGTGGTATCAAAATTGGTTTATAATTAAACAAAAATCATTAAAAATGGGGAGAGATTATTGGACTGGATTATAATTGGTGGACAGAAGAGTGACTAACTATTATCCATTAGTTAGGAGCCCCCAATGATCTCCATTGTTTTGTAGAAGACAGCCCCAATAATTTGGTCATTGCTTAAAAGGTAAAGGTTTTCCAAAAAATTAAATTAAGTTTGTTTTTGTTTTTGTTTTTATTTTTTTAGGTACTGGGCATTGACTCAGGATTCTGTGCTTGCCAGGCAAGCACTTATTCTACGAGATATCTCCCCAGCCCCCTAAAATAAGTTTTTCTCATTAAAGATATTAAATTTATTCATGTCTTCCAGCTGTAAGTACTCTACAATTTAAATTTTCTTTCATATTTGAACATATATCTATTACACTCTAGATATTTGTAATAAGAGGTTCATTCTAAGCCAACAAGAGGTCATCAGTCAAATGACAATTTTCTAACTAAAATTTTTGTGTACATTTAGAGATGCTTAGATAACATGGAGATTTAATCATGACTGTTTTGCTATGATACTATGTATGAAAGTTGATGTCAAATGTTGTCTTTAAAATAATATAACTACTATCTGTTAGCATTCTACAGTAATATAACTACTAAAATATCCATTGTTGGTAAGAAGCCACTATTTTGTGGTTATACTTTATATTTCAGGATGCTTAATACTCAGATAGAATTTATAGTAATTGAGTGTATTGCTCCCAACTTATACTTATGTAGGCCCAGATTCTCCTGAAGGAATAGTTTTTATTAATTCCTATTTTATATCTCTGTCCAAGCTTAATTATGTCATGCCAAGCTTAATTTCTTTTTTTTTTTTTTTTTTTTTTTTTTTTTTTTTTTTTTTTTTTTTTTTTTTTTTTTTTTTTTTTTTTTTTTTTTCTGGAACCGGTGATTACACTCAGGCCTTTGCGCTTAGCAGGGAAGCACTTATTCCACTGAGCCATCTCCCCTGCCCACCAGGCTTAATTTCAAATCTTGGACCCCACCCTCCCGCCAGGGAGACTTAATCTGGCTTTCTGTGTCTTCGATAATAAAAATCAAATTAACTATGCACAAGTACCATCTTTGCCTGGGACACTCGCAACTCCTACCAAAGCTGGACATTCGCAAGGTAGTGCTGAGCTTAAAAAATGCTGCCAACAAAGACCATCACAGATGGTTACAAGTGCAATGCAGAAGGCCACTAGATATAAAACTGCCCCAAACCTCAGCCAACACCAGGACCTGATCCCATCTGCAAGCTTGAAGGTCACTGGAAATGTGACTTCTCTGTCCCTGAGAGAGTGAGTCAGTCATCTAATTCCCTATGCTCACAGGAAAACTCATTGTAGCCCAATCCATCAATAGTTGACCTGCTTGTTCTTGCCACTGAAGAGGAATGATGGACTGGGTCCATGCTGCTCATCTAGGTATCTTTGTCAGAGCTCCACGTTTAACTGAACATGTCAGATAGGACAATTTTCTTTTTGACACAGGGGCCACAAATATTTTTCCTGAGAATTCATGTCTCTGTATTAGATTTACAGTCTTCATAGTGGGTATTGATGGCTGACCTACAAGAACCCTTCAGAAAAGGCCCATTCCATGGCAAGTCTAATTTTTTAATATAAATGAAGTTTATTTCTAAGTTGTCTTCCATAAGATATTAATGTGGACTTCCTTTTATTTTTCAAATTTTTATTTTTAAATTTATTTTTATTTTATTGAAGTACAAATATCAATGAGACAGTTTTAAGACACCTTAACAAGACAGATTCAATAAATTAATACATTGCAAACTGTTTTCATAATGTTTTGGTATCGTACAAGGTGCATACATGATATACTTACAGACACTATTATAGCAGATGTCTCTCATAAGTAAATTAAGAGAGTGTAGCTGTTTACTTATCTTATTTTTTACACTTGAATTATATCACAGATTCAATAATTAATACTTTCTACCTTCTTATTTTTCTAGTGTTTGCCCATAGTACTAGAAGCTGACATAATATACTGTCCAACAACCATTAGTGCAAGACTTACCTCTCATAGAATTATGTAAAAGCATGGCGTATGTATCCCAACGGTACTGTCCATACACACACATCATGTTTCTTCCTTTCTATACCCCTTCCTTCATCTATACCTGTCAAAGATGGGCACTCCATTGTCATTCAACCAATTTAGGTGCCTGAACTCCACGACAATCCGACACAGTCCAGCCTTCCACAACAATAATGAGTTATGTGAAGAAGCTGTCGCCTGCAGCCATTTACAACTCAACTTATTATTACGGCCCTGTGTTGCATACCTCATTTTACCTTTTCTGCAGGATGGTTAAGACCTAGATAGAGCAAGACCTATGTACCAGAACATGTAGTTTTTGTTTCTTATGAGGTCAGTGAAGTCCCCTCAGTGTTTATCTTGTTATCGTGAGCCTTACTCTGTAGATCCTTTGTCTGTGTCATCCATGTGGATGAATCATGGCCAATGCTCCCTATGAGAGCCTGAGAGAAAGTTTTCTCTCCATGTGACTCTCCCCAGGCACACTATAGAACATCAATCTCTTTCCTCTGTGGTTCCATAATCTCCTTGTTCAGAAAATTTGGAGCTCAACGGAGTTTCATGATGTTGCAGTACAGGCTCTCCTATGTCCTAAGTCTTTGCTGAACTTGAAAGACTAGGGCCAAAATGTTGGCTGGCCTTGAAGCTCTTCTATTTCTCCAACTTTGATCTGTGAACTTAGGTTGTTAACCATCCAGAAGAAAAACTGATTAGTACCCTGCAGCATATGTCATTCACTTTGCCCTATCTCACTCAGTTGTTCCTAGTTATTGTTGTACATTTCTATTTTTATTTCTTCTTTTCACTTCTTAAAATAGGGAGACTATACTATATTTTCACATGTGTGTCTGGTTTATTTCACTTATCAGTACATGTTCAAGTGGCATCCACTTCAATATAAGAGCTTCAAGTTACGATTCTTAACAGCTCAGTAATACTCCATTATATAGAAATACCAGATCCTAGTCAACCATTCCTCAGGTGATGAACATCTTTCTTGGTTGTTTCCAAGATTTTGCTATCACAAATTATGCTGCCATAAACAGAGGTACACATATGTCCCTATGATATAATGTTTTCAGTTCCTCTTGGAAAATTCCCCGTAGGGGCATAACCAGCTTTAATGGGATTTCCAGTCCTATTCTTTTGAGGATTCTCCATACTGATCTCCACAATGGTTGTAGCAGTCTACATTCCCACCAGCAGTGGAGAAGTGTTCCTTTTGCCCCACAACCTCTCCAACATTTGTTGTTGGTTGATTTCCTTCTGATAGCCATTCTTTCTGGAGCGCGATGGTTATCTCACTGTTGTTTTTATTTGCATTTCATGAATAGCTTGTGATGTGGAGCATTTTTTTCATATATTTATTCGCTTCTTTAATTTCATCCTCTGGGAAGTGTGTATTCATCTCAGATGCCCAACTCTAGATACTGTTTTGTACTCATTATTTCCCTGTGATTCCAACTTGACACATACCTCTCATGGGGAGAGATATCATTAAAAAACTCCATTTTTCTTTTTCCTCTCTCCGCATACAGCTCCTCCTACATACCCAACTTCAATATGTAGCCAGCTCCTCCCACATTCTTTTCTTATTGATCACATACTCTGGGTCAGTTCCAGTCCTACTCATGCCACCCATGCTAACCTTGTATTAGTTTTCCTCAGGGGTCTGTTAGACTTCCATTGTGTTCCTCAATATCCAATAGTCCCTAAACACAAATGAGGAATAGAGGCAAATGGGATATTATAGGTTCACCTTACCAAACTTATCCTGGAGTTGCTCCTGCCTTGCCCTCAGCTTCTTCCTTTAGCTCTAACTAGACTTAGAGCACTCCCCAGGGCGCCTGCTTTCCTAAGCCCATTTGAGCTCATATATGGGAGAACATTCCTGCTGCACAACTTCCCCGCTCCTAATAACTTTCCTTTCATTTCTTACTATATTTCCATGCTATCATTCCTCCAATACCTGCTGTGGATGCCTGCCTCCCACAACCAACAGATACCACTCAATTGGCACCATTTGTATTTCCTAGACGTTTGATGCATCTCAAATCCTGTAAGCCTACAGGACTAGATACTATGGGGATAAGCCCCCAACTGGTTGCTCTACCAATAGAAAGAGCAGTAACAGTCACCACTCTGCCTTCTGGTTCCATATCATCCAAAACTTGGACAACTGGATTCTATCTGAAACTCTGTTCTTCTTGATCTTGAGCCCTCATCACTAAAATGCTCTTTACAATGCCTGTTCATTATACATCTTTTCTTAACTAAGTGTTCAAAAACCTCAAGGTAACTTATGTATTGTTTTTCTATATGGTTTCTGATACTCTTCCTTCTGCTAGTTCTCTTATTTACTTCTGGACTCTGGACTGTGTCCCATCTGCCCAGATGACTTTCAAGTGCCACACAATATTTCTTTAATCTCATATTTGAGGCTTCACTATTGATGGATTTCTCATCCTGGCTGAAACACTTGGCACTATCTTCTATAGGGGCATGAACCATCATCCTATAAATCTCCTCATCCCCAAAATGATGCCTTCATGCAGCAGTAAACAGTCTAAGAGATTCATTACCCTTTCACAACAACTAAAAGATGGAAATCTGAGTTACAGCACCAAAATGTTAGGTTTCATCAGTGGAACCAGTATAGGTGAAGGAAAGAAGTAGTAATTAAAAGGGCAGGGGGAGGCTTTATTAACTCAGTAGACACAGACAGGGTTAGGGCAAGGAGGCAGGCAGATCTACTGATCTGAGACAAGGAAGATGAGACTTTAAGGAATCTTTCTAGGGATGGAGTTCGAGGGGCAGGTTCAGGGACACTTAAGGAGCTTAGAGACTCCTTATGTGGGTAGAAAAGGTGTATCAAGTGCTAGGATGGGGAAGAAGAAAGAAATGGTCATTGGGAAGGTAACTGTTGCTTTGGGGATTCAGTCATGTTGAATCAAGGCAATGCTAATTTAAGAGTGTGTATTTGGGCTAGAACCTAACATAAATAAAATGATTAAATAATTTATTAAAAAGGCAAGGAAGGATTTGAATGACATCATTGAATATATTTGATGGATACATATGGAAATGTATATTTGAAAATTAGAGACCACATATTCTTTTGAACCATGCGGAATACTTAGAATAAATTGTATATCATATGTGATATCAAGAAGGTATCAAGCCTGCCATTTTGGAAGAGGCCTGTTTTCCTATTACTCTGGGAGACAGAGGCAGAAGGATTATAACTTTGAACACAGACTGAGCAACTTCACGATTTAGCAAGACTCTGACAAACATAAAAACAAAACAAAATAAAAATTAAAAAGTACTGATGGTATAGTTCAGTGTCAATGCTCTGGATTCAATCCTCTGCGTTAAAAAATTGCAAAAATTGAGATACATAAAATTCACATAGATAGACAACATCTCAATTATCTATAAATATAAACTAAAATATATTTAAAACTCAGTAGTAAAAAGTTCTGCCTGCAAATTGTACAGGCTGCAAGTAACAGGTATATTAACAAATATTTGTAAACTGCTTTCAAATACAAAAATAAAAACTGCATCAATATTCTACAGAACATATAAAAATAACAATGTAATTAAACCAAAACAAATAGAAAAATAGTAATACATGAGAGAACAAAAATAAAATAGAAAATACAAAAAATATGATAAAATAATATAAATCAAAGAGGCCAAATGGTTAGTGTCTGCAAGTGATTATAAACTCTATAAAACTGTAAAGAATGAAAATGACATTTTGGAATATAAATAAAAACGATACCAGAACAAATATTTGTAACTTATTTATTTTTTTTTGTTATTGGAAAATCTTTATTTATTATATTTATATTCAAGAAGAAATAGCAATGAAACAGTCTCAAATCAAATTAGTAGAACAGATTCAATA
Source organism: Ctenomys sociabilis (assembly GCA_004027165.1). Taxonomy (NCBI): domain Eukaryota; kingdom Metazoa; phylum Chordata; class Mammalia; order Rodentia; family Ctenomyidae; genus Ctenomys; species Ctenomys sociabilis. The sequence goes on along the minus strand of PVKA01009618.1, from coordinate 47,859 downwards.
ATCAATACATTGAGCATTGCTTTCATAGTGGTTTCTTGTTGTACAGGGTGCACAAATGATATTCTAATATTCTATTTACAAACATTATTAGAGAAGATGCCTCTAATCAATGAATTAAGAGAATGTAGCTCTATACTTATCTTTTTTTAAGAAGATGTATACTGCAGTTTAAATAATTAATAATTTTTACATTGTTATCTTCCCAGGGGTTATCCACAGCACAAGAAGCAAACAGGACATCCTTTGCAAATTCTATTAGTGCAAATCTCTCATCACACAGAACCACACAAAGCTACTGCATATTTTTCCTAACTGTACAAACACAGAATTGTTCTTATATTGCATCCCCCCTTTCTTTTTTTGTTTAGTACTGACAACGACGGGTATTTTATTGTCAATAAATTATTATAGGTGCTTGAATTCAGTGAAATTCAAGACACACAGACAGCTTTGCACAATATTAGTGGGTTTCCAAAGAAATTTTTGACTAGAGCCATTTATAGCTCAACTTATTATTATGGCCTTATTTTATATACCTAGGATTTATACTTTTCTGATGGATGGTTATGACTGAGATAAAGCAAGACCTATATGACAAAAATGTAACTTTTGTATCTGATGAGGTCAGTCAAGTCCCCTCAGGGTTTACCCTGCAACCTTGTACCTCACTCTGTAGATCCTTTGTTAGTGTCAGCCATGGGGATGAGGCAGAGCCATTGCTTGTCCAGTTTGCTCTCTGTGAAAGCCTGAGAGAATGTTTTCTCTCCATGTGACTCTCCTTAGGCGCACTATAGATCATTGATCACATTTCACTGTGGTTCCATAATCTCCTTGATCAGGAAATTAGGGGTACACTGAGTTCCATGATGTTACAGTACAGGTTATTATATATCCTGAGTCTTCACAGACCTTGAAAGATTAGGGCCAAAATGTTGGTGGAACTTGAAGCCCTTCCATTTCTCCAAATTTTCATTTGTGAACTTAGCTTTTTAACCATGCAGAAGAGAAGCTGTTTAGTACCCTGTAACATATGCAGTTCAGTTTACACTAACTATATGATTAAAGTCTTTTTGTTGTTATTATACCTTTCTATTTGTATTTCTTCTTTTGATTTCTTATACGAGGGAGACTATACAATATTTGCAGATGTGTGTCTCCATTTATTTCACTTATGAGTATATATTCAAGTGGTATCCACATAAATATAAATGTGTCAAGTTTGTCATTCTTTATAGCTGAATAATACTCCATTGTATAAAAATATGACATATTTTTCAACTATTCCTCATATGATGGACATTTGGGTTATTTCCAAGATTTTGCATCACAAATTGGGCTGCTATAAACACAGGTACAAACATATCACTATGATGTGAAGTTTTCAGTTCCTCCAGAAATATTCCCAGTGAGGTGATAGGCAGACTGAATGGGATTTAAGTCCTTGTTTTGGGAGGAGTCTCCACACTGATCTCCACAATGGTTGCACTAGTCTACATTCCCACCATCAGTGGAGAAGTGTTCCCTTTTCCCCACATCCGGTCCAACATTTGGTTGATTTCTGTATGATAGCCATTTTTTCTGGAGTGAGATGGTATCTCAGTGTTGTTTTCACTTGCATTTTACAGATGCCTAGTACTGAGGAACATTTCTTCATATATTTATTCACTTGTTTAAGTTCAATCTCTGAGAAGTATGTATTCAACTCAGATGCTCATTTCTGGATTGAGTCTTTAAATTTAAGAGCAATAATGTATCTTAGTTCTTTACAAATTGTAGAGAACAGACCTATGCCGAGTGCTTATTGGTTAAATGTTTTTCAAAATTTGTGGGTCTTTTCACATTTTTAACAATTTCTTTTGATGTGCAAAAACTTCTCAATAGGAGTTGATAACAGTTGTTAATTCTTTCAAGTGTTCCCCATGCAAATATATGATTATTCATGAACTCTTTGACTACACATATATCTTCAAGATTTCCTCCTGCTTTCTCGTCCAGGAAATTCAGTTTTTCTGTTTTAATTTTTAGGCCTTTAATCCATTTTGACATGAGCTTAGTGCATGGTGATAGAGCTGGGTCAGGTTTTACTTTGAGGCAAGTAGAAAGTCAGGTTTTCCAGAAACATTTGTTGAAGAGGCTATCTTTTTTGAGTGACTATGTTTCACCCATTTGTCAAAGATCAGGTGGATGAGTGTATTCATAGAGGCCTGTGCATCTTCCAATCTATTCCATTGATCCTCAGGTCTATTTCAGTGCCAAAGCCATGCTGGTTTTATCACAGTAGCTTTGTAGTATAATTTAAAGTCAGGAATTGTGATGCATCCTGCCTTGTCCTTGTTGGCCAGGATTGCCTTTGGTAGTCTAGGTCTTTTCTGGCTCCAAATAAATTGTTGGAACTGGGAGGTATGTTGTTGGCAGTTTGATATGTATTGCATTAAATCTGTACATTAATTTTGGGGGTATGACCATCTTCATGATGTTGGATCTTCCAATCCAGGAGCAAGCAATATTTTTCCATTTTCTAAAATCTTCTACGATCTCTTTTCTTAGGGTACTGTAAATTTCGGTGGAAAATTCTTGACTTCCTTTGTTGTGTCAGTTCCAAGGTATTTTGTTTTCCATGGTGTTATTGTAAAAGGAATTGTTGGCCTCACTGTCTCTGGCTGGTCATTGGGGCTGGGCGGGCGTGGGCAGGATTGAAGAGGATGACAGAGTTGGCCACACTGTCTCCGGCCAGTCTCTGGTGCTGCTAGTCATCTGTGAAATGTGAATAAAAACAACACTGAGATACCATCTCGCTCCAGAAAGAATGGCTATCATAAGGAAATCAACCAACAACAAATGTTGTAGAGGTTGTGGGGAAAAGGGAACACTTCTCCACTGCTGGTGGGAATGTAGACTGGTACAACCATTTTGGAGGTCAGTGTGGAGTCTCCTCAAAAGAGTAGGACTAGAAATCCAATTCAAGCCGGCTATACCCCTACTGGAAATTTTCCCAGAGGAACTGAGAACATTGTACCATAGTGATACATGTGTACCTATGTTTATAGCAGCACAATGTGTGATAGCAAAATCTTGGAAACAACCAAGATGTCCATCACATGAGGAATGATTGAAAAAGATGTGGTATTTCTATATAATGGAGTATTACTGAGCTGTTAAGAATGATAAGTTTGAAGCATTTATACTGAAGTGGATGCCACTGGAACATATACTCATAAGTGAAATAAACCAGATATACATGTGTAAATATCGAATAGTCTCCCTAGCATAAGAAGCAAAAAGCAGAAATACAAATGGAAACGTACAGCATCAACTAAAATCAATTGAGTCAGATAAGGCAAAGTGAATGGCCTATGTTGCAGGATATTAATCAGCTTTTCTTCTGGATGGTTAACAACCTAAGTTCACAGATAAAAGTTGGAGAAATGGAAGAGCCACAAGGCCAGCCAACATTTTGGCCCTAGCCTTTCAAGGTCAGCGAAGACTTAGGACATGGGAGAGCCTGTACCGCAACATCATGAAACTCAGTTGAACTCCAAATTTTCTGAACAAGGAGATTATGGAGCCACAGAGGAAAGAGACTGAAGTTCTATAATGTGCCTGGGGAGAGTCACATGGAGAGAAAACTTTCTCTCAGGCTCTCACACAGAGCAACCTGGTCAAGCATTGGCTGTGACTCATCCACATGGAAGACACAGACAAAGGATCTACGAATAAGGTACAGGACTACAAGATAAACCCTGAGGGGACTTCACTGACCTCATAAGAAACATAAAATACATGTGTTCGCATATAAGCCTTGCTCTATCTAGGTCTCAACCATCCAGCAGAAAAGTATAAAAACGAAGTATACATCACGGGACCATAATATTAAGTTGAGCTGTTAATGGCTATGGTCAACAACTTCTTTGGATAATTCACTATTGTTGTGGAATGCTGAACTGTGTTGGATTGTGTTATAGTTTAAGCACCTAAGTTAGTTGAATGACAAACGAGTGCCCATCTCTTACAGGTGTAGAGCAAGGAAGCCGTGTAGAATGGAAGAATCATGATGTGTGTGTATAGACAGTACAGTTGGGGTAGATAATGCCATGCTTCTACATAAGTCTATGAGAGGCAAGATTTGCAGTAACGGTGGTTGGATAGGATATTATGTCAGCCTCTAGTACTATGGACAACCACTAGGAAAAAAACAAGGTAGAAAGTATTAATTATTGAATCTTTGATGTGATTCAGGTATAAGAAATTAGATATGCATACAGCTTCACTCTCTTAATTTACTGATAAGAGATATATTATATAATAATGTCTGTAAATATAATATCATGTATGCACCTTCTATGATACCAAAACATTATGAAAACAGTTTTGCAATGTATTAATTTATCAAATTCATCTTGTCAAGGTATCTTAAAACTGTCTCATTGATATTTGTACTTCAATAAAACAAAAATTTAAAAAAAGGAATTGTTTCTATAGTTTCCCTCTCAGTGTGTTTCTTATCTGTGTAAATGAATACAATTGACTTTTGAGTATTGACTTTGTATCCTGTTATGCTACTGAATTTGTGTATAAAATCTAGCAGCTTCTTGGTGGAGTTTTTTCGGTCTTCCAATAAAGCAACATGTCATGTGCAAATAGTGATAATTTAATTTCTTTAATTTCTTTACCTATTTTTATTCTTTTATTTCCCCCTCTTCTCTAATGGCTGTAGCATGTGATTCCAAAATTATATTGAATAGGAGGGGTGATACTGAACATCCCTGTCTTGTACCAGATCTAAGAGTGAAAGATTTCAGTTTCTCCCCATTTAGAATTATGTTAGCTTTTGGGTTGTCAGAGATGGCTTTTATCAAATTGAGGTACAAGCCTTCTATTCCAGTTTTCTGTAGGACTTCAACATAAATGAGAGTTGTAATTTTTCAAAAGCTTTTTCTGCATCAATTGATAACATTATGTAGTTTTTAGTTTTCAGTCTATTTGTATAGTGCATTACATTTATAGTCTTTTGATCTTTTTTTTTTTTTTTTTTTCTGGCGGAACTGGGGATTGAACTCAGGCCCTTGTGCTTGACAGGGAAGTGCTTATTCCACTGAGCCATCTCCCCAGTGAACCATCCTTGTATCCCTGGGATGAATCCTACCTGGTCATGGGGTATGATCTTCTTGATGATTTCCTGTATTCTATTTGCTGGGATTTTATTGAGGACTTTTGCAGTTCCCTTTTTTAATTGGGTCTTTCGCTGGTTTTGGAAACAGTATAATACTTGTGTCCAGAAGTGATTTTGGGAGGACTGCTTTCTTTTCAATTTCATTGAAGAGTTTGAAGAGTTTAGGGATTATATCTTCTATAAATTTATTGTAAAATTCAGCTGTAAATCCATTGGGACCTGGACTTTTCTTTGTTGGTAAGTTTTTTTTATTATGTTTCATATCTCATTGCCTGTTACTGGGTTATTGAGAGTTGTTATATCTTCTTGATTCAATTTTGTGTATTTGTACCTTTCATGGAATGTGTCTATTTCTTCTGTGTCTTCTAATTTTGAGCATAAAGATTCTCGAAATAGCTATTGATAATCTCCTGAAATTCCACAGGTTCTGTGGTAATTTCACCCTTTTACTTCCTTATTTCTTGTATTTGAATTTATTTTCCTCTTCTTGATGAGGTTAGCTAGGAACTTTTCGATTTTATTTAGTCTTTCAAAGAACCAGGTTTTTGGTTTGTTGATTGCTTGCACTCTTTATGACATCTCAGTTGAATTAATTTCTGCTCTAATCTCTCTGAATTCTTCTCCTCTTTCGGCTCTGGGTTTGGTTTGCTCTTCTTTTTCAAGATGTCAGAGGCACAACATTAGAGTGTTTGTTTGTTCCTGTTCTGTTTTTCTAATGTGTGATTTCTTTTTCCCTGTGAGAACTACATTCATCGCATCCCATAAATCCTGATAAGTTTTGGTTGAATTTTCGTTGAATTGTAGATACTGTTAAATTTCTTGTTTAATATTTTCTGTGACCCACTGATTGCTGAGTAGGGTGTTGTTTTATTTCCATGAGTTTATTGGTTTTTTCTGGTTTCTTTTGTCATTTATTTCCAGTCTCATTGTAATGTGGTTGGATAATATGCATGGGATCATTTCTGTTTTCTTGCATATACTTACACATGAACTTCTGGACTAGTATGTGGTCTATTTTGGAAAAGGATCCATGTGCAGCCTAAAAAATGTGCATACAGCTGTGGTTGTGTGGAACTCTGTATATGTTCAACACGTCCATTTGTTCCAAGGTCTGGTTCAGTTCTGCTACTTCTTTGCTAATTTTTTGTGTGGTTTCCTTATCTTTTTGAGATAAGTGGTTGTTAACATCTCCTGTTAAGATTATTGTCTTGCATATTAGATTTTTCATGTTCATTAAAGATTGTGTTACATACCTACATACTTCTGTTTTTTGTGCATAGATATTTATGAGTGTTACCTCTTCCTCTTGATTTTTCCCCAACCAATATATAGTGGCCTTCTTTATTTTGTTTGATCATTGTTGGTTTGATGATGAAACTGTCTGAGAAAAGAATTGTTACTCCTGATTTTCTCTACGGTACTAGGTCATATAGTATTGTTTTCCATCCTGTGACTTTAAGCCTATGAATGTCTTTTTGAGTTAAACGTGTTTCTTTCATACAACATATTGTTGGGTTTTGTTTCCTAATCCACTGTGCCAGTCTATTTCTCTTAATTGGTGTATTGAGTCCATTTACATTGATGGTTAGAATTGAAATGTGTTGAATTATGATTGTAATGTTATTTACCTGCAGTTGTTTACTCCTCTTTGCCCTGTGTTTAATTGTTTGCCCTGTTTAGTGGGTTCCTTCAGTTCTCATTCATGAAGTTCTGGTCATTGTGGTCCCTCTCTAGAACATCTTTCAGTAACTTGGGTAGGGAAGACTTTGTCATCATGAAATTCTTTATTTGTTCTTTGCCATGGAAGTATTTCACTTCCCTCTCAAAATTGAAAGAGAGTTTTGCAGGGCATCATAGTCTGGGCTGTAATTTTTTTCATACAGGACTTGACATACTCTGGTCCATGCTCTCCTTGCATTCATGGTTTGTGAAGAGCAGTTGGCTATACTTCTGATAGGTTTTGCTTTTCATGAGATCTGCTTCTTTCCTCTACCAGCTTTCAGTATATTATTCTTGTGTTGGATTTCTGGGATCTTGACGGTTGTATGTCTCAGTGTATTTTTAGTTTGGTTAAAGTTATTTAGCATTTTGTATGCTTTGGTTACCTGAATGCTAGATTGTTTCCTCATAATTGGGGAAGTTTTCTTATATTCTTCCTTCCCATATACTTTTTATATCATTTATATTAACTCCCTTTCTCATTGTTGCCTATTATTCTCACATTGTTCATCTTGGCATCATCTTTCTGGTGATGGATTATTTTTCCTGCATCCTCATTGTTTTTAAGAAATCCTTTCTCACATAGATTTTCAGACTCATGATTGGGATTTTAAGTTCTTGCATAACTCTTTGACTCTGCTTCTTGAGATCTATTTTGTTCCTGTATTTCTCATTCAAGGAATGTGCCATCTTTCTAATCTTCTCTATTTTTTTTAATCAATGTCTTCTTTAGAGGTAGCTATTAATTCTTTTACTGCAATTTTTTTTCTAGATTAAGTTTCCTTCATATGTTTCACTAATTGATTCTCTGCTTTGGATTCTGTGATTTTAAAGAATTCTTTTTTTATTTTGCAAATTATTTCTTCTGTGAGTTCCTCTATCTTTCTGCTGTTGTTTCTTTGCTTGCAACGCTGTTAATTGATATGTTTCAGCTGGAATAGCGTTCTCTGCATTGGTTCTGGGTGGGCTTTGGGTTTCCCCCATATATTTCTGGATTTGGTTCATTACTTCAGATGCTATGTATTCAAAAATTTCTTTTTTATTTCAGGCTTTACTTCTGGTGTGTGTTTCTGTATACCTTACTTCTATTGTTTCTTTGCTTCCGACTCTATTAACTCATTCATTTCATGTGAGTTTGTGTCCTCTGCACTTATCATTGGCGGGCTTGAGTCCTGAGATTGCATTTTGCGCCTTGTCTTTGTTATTTTATATGGCTCTGACATCTGACCTTTGCTGTAGAGCTTTGGCACAATTACCACCTTAGCACATAATGAGATTTGGTTTCTGATCTATTACATTTGAGATTATCTAGTTATGCCTGGCCTGGATATAGGTATTGAGTTCAGTTCATTTTTGCTGCAGTCCTTCTGACAAAACTGTGAGCATGTGTTTTCCCTCTGTTGTGCCCTTGGCCCAGGGAGCACCGTGGACCAGAGAAGCTCTCCTACACAGTCACTGGTCTATGTTGGACTGGACCAGGCTCCTGAAGAATCACAAAACTTCTCACTTGCATTTCAGGCTTGGTGACAAGGGATCCAGGGAGTTTCCTGGCAGGCTGGACAAATGTTATTTATTTTAAAGAATTCTATGCTAATATGTTTGTAAAGTTGGATAAATAACCATTTTCTAGAAATTTTTTGGAAGACAATCTAAGACAGATGTAAAATATTTATTAATTGAAATATATCTTATAAAACTAAAACAAAATGACAATTTTATTAATATAGGTACAAAATCTTTAAAAATAAGAAAACCAAATTCACACACACATACATATACACACCTTCTCTAGTACTTAGTTTATGATTCTTTTTTTTCTGTATTTAGAATAGGGTATATGGGGTCTCACTGTTTAGATTGGACCTGTACTGATCCTTCTGTTTACAGCCCCCCAAGTGCTGGGATTACAGGTGCATGCCACCATGCCCAGTCTCATTTGACATCTCAGTGTGCCCTGGAGGCCAAGCTGCCTAGTGGAGAGCATTCCAGTAAACACAACAAAACTCAATTCCTAATACTTTTGACTTCTTTCATAGGGCAGAACTCCTTTTGACACTTTATATGTATTACTTCCATTTACCTGGCATAGGTCTTCATAGTATTATTTTTATCGCACAGATAAGAAGTTTTAAAAGTTAGGGTTACTTAAGATTATGTGGCTGCTCAATGAATGTAAAGTCTGTCTTCAAATTCATGCATATCACAACTTATTCAATCAGTTAAAAGACAATCAACAAGGTTACATAAAATGTTAAAAGTTCCTGCTATAAAAATTAAATAGTATGAAATGATTGAAGATACTCGAAACAGAAATGTGCACTTCATTATATATCTGTTTACTTGATTATTATAAGCTGGAACATTAAAACTTCATAAGTTAAAAATGTATTCTGAAAGGCCTTATCTTTTCAGCCAGTCTTAAAGTTCTGACCACTGGAATCATGTGACTTTTCTAGAAAAGCAAATCCTTAAATATTTATTTGATATTTGTTTTCATGGAAAGTCTTGCAGCTCACATAAACTTTTCAAGAATGGATTTCCAAAATAGTACTTATTTTGATACTAAATTATTGTGTCATCAGCTCACTAAAAAATCAATCCTGAAAACATATATATACCTGTAGCTTTTCCAGTTAGATTAAATTTATTGATGGAAATAGAGTATATACAACATGGCCATATTACATTAATCAGGTAGTACGTCAATAATCTGTTACCAAATTTTCTAGCTTACATTTATAATATATACAAAAATATTATGTTCTTTTTGCTACTATAATTTTCAAGGCCACGTATTATTTGCATATCAGTATTATTTTGAGTACTTAATGACTTGCTTTTTGCATTTCTAATGAAACCCAAAACTTTTCATCCCAATTAAAATTATGGAAATCATTGCTAAAACTGTCTGTTAGTCAGATAATTACAACTTTTTCATAAAAACAACATCATTTATTTTAAGATTTGTACTATAATTATGTTTAGATGTATTAGCTCTTTCACAATATTTATTTTCAATTTAGTCTTATAACTTTAATATTTAAAATTCTGTTCATTTATGTAGGAAATTAAACTACACAATAACTCAGACTGAATTTTAAGGATTTGTGACATTGATGGGATTATGAATCCTGACTTAAAACAAAACATATTTGATGTTGAATTATATGTATTGACAGATACTTCACAAAGTGAGCTGAAAACATGAGAAGCTCTGTAAATTTAATTGCAAAATGCACTTTTAATCTGTAGAAAAATAAATCAAAATCAGAATCTAATAAAATATAAAATCATTTTCATCTCGATGTGGTAATCAAAGATGTTAAAGTTAGAAAAAGATTTTGTAATTTGTATTTAATTTTGCTCAGTGTGTATTGTAAGTCATCTCCTTTATTTTGATTAATCTAGCATGATTTTGCTGCATAAGAAACCCAGCAACTCTACAGGAAAAAAAAGGTATGAATCAAATTCCTAATGAGTGCAGTTTGCATAATAAGAAGGAACATCACATTCAGCATTTTCTTCCTGTTGAAATGACTTCAAAAAGATTCAGTGACTTCTTAAACATTTACTATGTCACTACCCAGTCTTTTAAAGAAATAAAATGCAAGGTTTAAGGACATAGCAGATGTCAGGAGAAAGGCCTGAAGCAAATCATTCAATAGAATGGGCATTGGTGGTATAGTGGTGAGCATAGCTGCCTTCCAAATCATTCAATAGAACACTTCAGAAGTAACACAAGCCTGCTAATACTTTCATCTCAAACTTCTACATTTCTGAAATATAGGATAATGAATTTGTCTGTCTAGGCCATGCAGTTTGTGCTACTTTGTTACACAGTAGTAGCAAGCTAATAGACTTGCTTATAACTATTCATATTGTCTTCGCTTCAAATGAATTATATGCAGTATTGATGCTACTCCATTAATTGGCATTATATAATCTTCTAGGGGGGCTTGTCAGTTACCTCAGTTGGTTAAGCACTTGCCTGGGCAAAGCCAGTCAGGCTTTCAGGACCGTGGTTCGATCTCCAGCAGCGCAGGGCCCGCCACATACTAAGGCAGCCTGAGCCAGCCAAAAAAAAATTCCTAATCTTCAAACAGGGCTCAATGGAAAGCACAGTGCAGATCACTTACCTAGATTTTCCAAAAGATTTTATATATTATCAATCTGGATCAAATAGAAGTTTTTTCACAGGCACCAGGGTTCAATCCCCAGTTCTGCATGCCACGTTGTCCCACCTCCCAGTGGGGGCAAAGTGCAGGATCTCACTACACAGATTGGACTCTTAGGGGTCCTCCTGTTTTCAGCCTCCCCACCAGTGGGATTATAGCCATGTGCCATCACACCTGGACTGATTCATGGGCTCACCGAGCCTGGGGGTGGTACCAGGGATCGAACTCCAGTCACTACATTTACCTAAGCTGGTGCTTAGTCTGCTGAACTATCTTGCCAGCCCTCAAAAGGGAATTATTGTTTACAATGAAAGACTCTGATATAGAAAAGCAGGAAATTCATTTGATTTCTTTTTAGTGAAAAGAGTGCTCATAGATGGTAGAACAAACAGTAACAGTAGATTTCTTTCTAAAACAACATCAACGTGGTTTATGGGACTTAGGAAAGGGAGATATCCACATGTAAATGAAACTGGGTTATGTTTCTGTACTGAGAGAAGTGCACCCTCCCTATTACGCACCCAAGAAAAGGATGGACACAGATTTAAACAGGCGGGATATGTCACTTATAAGGAAGAAAATTGCAGAAACAGTGAATCAATTTTCAAAAAGTTACATCATGTAATGTTAAACTTGATTGTCTTACATTCTCCTCTGGGACACAAAACCTGACACCCATACCTTAAAGGAAAAAAAAGGATTTATTTCATCTCACATTTTGTAAGTTGTAGCTCTTCCATGGGAAGGGACATGATGGAAGGGCCTTGGCAGAGGAAGGCTGTTTATCTCATGACTACTAGGAAATAACAGCAAGAAAAGAGAATCCCAAAAGAGAGATAAAGCCTGCCAGATCATACCCACAGGGAACCACATCTCTACACCAAATCTCATCTCTTCACAGCTAGTCAGCTATAAAGCCCCCATAAGGCAACCACCTTTCAAAATTCCTACTTTTCAGCATTTGAAGTCATGGTTTTGGAGAATATATGCCATTGCCATTCTTACCCTGCACTCTGCTTTTCTTCATGAAGAGGGCAGTTTTTCTCTATCACATGCTTCTGTCGTGAAGTTTTTGGGTGGGAGTCAGCCTACCATGGGATGAGTCTACTGATACCAGAAGGCACTTTCAACCTCTCTTTTAGGGTTTATCAGGTATTGTCTCCCAGAGATGGGAAAGTGGATTAATAGAATTGAAGGCTGAGTCAAAATACAATTTGGATGACTTGGGCACTGAGTGCAAAAATAGTTATGAAACATAACTGAAGTAAGGTGTTTTATTTTTATTTTCATTGTTTTTGATGCAGAAGTGTATGTGATTTTTAAATGTATGTCAAAGAAGTTTAAAATGCATGGTTTGATAATATAAAATAAAACATTGACACAATATGAAAAATCTCCAAGACATATTTGACCCTGAAATTTAGAATTCTTATAAATGCCAATCATCTTTAAATATCATGTGCTATTTGGAATAACTACACATATATAATAATTTAACATCACTTATGATGATTCCTGACATTCTATTACATTTGTTTTGACATAGATTGCTGTCTTGATGAAGTCTTCAATCAAGGGTTGACAATCTGCCTCCTACATTCTGTCCATCAAAACTAATTAGAATTGAGTACAATTTTTTATTTACTTGATTAATTTCTCTGATATCATATATTATGCCTATACTTTTTGAAACTTGAGATATTCTAAGATTTTTACATTAATACAATTATGTCAGAGACACAGATCATTCTACTCACTTAACCTCAACCATAATTATGCTTTCAGCCATATAAAGATTAAAATGCCATCATTTACACCAACATAGAACTGACATTCACTATATTAAACGAAATAGACAAAAAAAGCAAGTACCACAAAATCTCACTCATATTTTGAATGAAAATTATTTGACTTCATAAATGTCGTAAGTATAATGGTGCTTGCCATAGGCCAGTGGAAATAGTGAAGGGAGAGGGAGAGGACAGGAAAGATTGGTCCATATGCTGAGTTAAAAGTACACCAAGGCAACATTTTATGGCAAGTTGTCACACGGTGTTAATTCCTATAAATAAGAATTATTATTTTACATTTTAAAAGCTACAAAAAGATTTTGAAAATTTTCATCAGAGAGAAGTAATGTTTGAGGAGATAAGATGTTCACATTTTATAATATACCTATGTTAAAATGTTACATATTATCCCCTTAACAGCTAGCCGGTCAACTAGCTCAGTGGATTAAAACACCTGCAAGCAGACACAGGGGCCAGGGTTTCAATGGCTGGGTGTGCAGTGCCGGCCCCTCCCCCCCACAATTCATGTTGAGATGACAGCAATGTGGTGGCATGCTTCTGTAATCTCCGCCCTTGGGAGGCTGATAACAGGCAAATCACTATGAGTCCAATCTTGTACTAAGACCTTGACTATAGTGTAGACCTTTCCACAACATAATAAAATAAATGAAAAAGAAAAAGAAAATAAGAAAAAGTAAAATATTCAACTTTCAAAAAATTTCCACGGTGGTCAAATCTTTGTTCTTCACTTTTCATGCAGAGTATAAAACAACCCAGTTTTGAAGACTAAATGACAGATTTTGTCCATTCTGAGCATTTCTGAAACACTAGGCATGTGTTTTTAGCTTCTTGATTTGTCTATTTTCTCCAAAGGTAAAGTTCTTCCCCAACATACTTTCAAAGTTTGTTCCTTCATCTCTTTCAAGTCTTCCTCCAAACTTTAAATCTTTTCATTAAAGTATATACTGCAACCATATTTAATATCAGAATTCTGATTTTTCCCAGTATCCATTACCTTGCTCTTTCTTCTCTGCTATACAAACTTAGATGAGCAGTGATTTCTGTGTATATTATTCATCAATGCATCACTGCCACCAAAAACAATGTCTGGCACGTAATATTTTCAAAGTTAATATTTGATAGAAGACAATTTCTGCAAAAATTGTGGTCTGAAATATCTATAAATATTATAATGGGTTTAATAATCCCTAACAGTTACGATTCTCAATTACATAAAGCTCTACTTAACAATTTTCTATTCCACTTAAGTGGAAAACTAACTCTGACCTTACTTATGTGAGCTCTCAACTCTATCAGTCAATTAGTTTCCAGACCAGTGCTGTTTGAACTCTATATAAGTCCTAAAACCATAATTAATTAATGTTGAGTGTGAAGTCAAATGCTATTATTTGAATAAATTTCCTTTCATTTCTATTAGCATACTGTATAGATGATAATTCTATAATAACTCAGATTTATTACCTAATTTGTTATGCAAAGGCACAAAGTTTGTCAGGTAACTTGAAAGTTGTCATGCTGCAGAAAACCAGAAGTACTGGAAAAATTTAACAACGTAATAAATATGCATAAATTATTTTTTAGGAAAGAAAAGTAAATGGTGAATGTTAACAAGATGACACTCATTATAAATGAATGAAATTGTGACACGTAGTACAACATGAATGCATTAATGAACATGTGGATATTATGCTAAGTGAAGTAAGTCAGCATCAAAAATTATTACTGGAGCTGGCCAGATAGTTCAGTGGACTAAAGGGCCTGCTTAGGCAGAGTGAAAGGGCTGGGGTTCAATCCCCAGGGTGCCATGCTGGCCCCACACCCAGGGTGCACTGAGATGGTGGTTGAGATGGAGCATGGTGGCTCATGCCTATAATGCCATCACTTTGGAGGCAGAAAACAGAAGAAACATTCTGAGTCTTAGTGGTTCACAGTAAGACTCTGTGGACAGTGTAACAAATACCTACAAAAACCCAAAAGCAATTACTGTATTATTCCATATATAGGAAATATTTAAGGCAGTGAAATTCATAAGGACAGAAAACAAAATGGTGATTGCCAGGGATAGGAGGAAGAAAATGTATAATTGTTTATAATGTACCCATAATTTCAGTTTTGGCAGAGAAAAAGATTGTTTCAGTGGATAATAGTGATCGTTGTAAACGATTATGAGTGCATTTGTTACGACTGAAGTACATGCAAAGATTAAGATGGTAAATGTTATGCTGCATGTATTTCACCATAACTCAAAAAATGAGTAAAATAAGTTATCAGTATCATCAATATAAACAAGACAGGAAGATGTGTGCAATATTTTTTCATGAAAATTCCGCTAATGATTTTCTTTTTCTAAATTTTATTTTATTTTATTGAAGAACAAATAGCAATGAGACAGTTTCAAATCAAGTTAGCAGGACAGATTCAATAATTAATACATTACATATTGATTTCATAGTGTTTTTTTGTCATACAAGGTACATACATGATATTCTACTTACAAACACTATTAGAGCAGATGTCTCCAATAAATCAATTAAGATAATGTAGCTGTATACTTCTCTTAATTTTTAAATCTGAATTATAGTTCAGTTTCAATAATTAATTCTTTCTACCTGGTTATATTCTTTGTGTCCATAATACAAGCAGCCAAAAGAATACCCTGTCCAAACATTATTAGTGTAAATTTTTCTTCTCATTGAATTATCCAGAAGTATTACATATTTACCCTACCTGTACTGTCTATACAAACACAGAATGGTCATTCTTTTGTATCCCATTTTTGTTTAGTCCTGTAAAAGATGGGAATTTCATTGTCATTCAATTATTATAGGTGTCTGAACTCAGCGAAACAAGCACAGTGCAGCAGTCCACAACAATAGTGAATTATCTGAAGAATTTGGTGATGAGAGATATTTACACCTCAACTTATTATTATGGCTCTATTTTATATACCTCATTTTTATACTTTTCTGCTGGATAGTGAAGACTGAGATAAAGCAAGACCCATATAACAAAAAATGGAGCTTTTGTATCTGATGAGGTCAGTCAAGTCTCCTCAGGGTTTATCCTGTAGCCCTATACCTCACTCTGTAGATCCTTTGTCAGTGTCAGCGATGTGGATGAGTGATGGATATTGCTTGACTAGTTTGCTCTCTGTGAGAGCCAGAGAGAAAGTTTTCTCTCCATGTGACTCTCCCCAGGAACACCATATATCATCAATCACTTTCCATTGTGGCTCCATAATCTCCTTGATCAGAAAATTTGGGGCAAAACTGAGTTCCGTGATGTTAGAGTACAGTTTCTCTTATGTGTTGAGTATTCACAGAATTTCAAAGGCTAGGGCCAAAATGTTGGCTGCCCTTGCAGCCCTTCCATTACTCCAATTTTTGATCTGCAAACTTAGGTTGTTAACCATCCAGAAAAGAAGCTGATTAGTACCTCGCAACATACGTAGTTCAGTTTACCCTAACTAGCTGACTAAACACATTTAGTTGTTATGTATTTCTATTTGTATTTCTTCTTTTGCTTTCTTATACTAGGGAGAACATATGATATTTGCACATGTATGTCTGCTTTCTCTTATGACTATATGTTCAAGTGGGATCCACTTCAATATGAATGCTTCAAGTTTATTGTTATTTGTAGCTGAGTAATATTCCACTCTGTAGAAATACCACATCCTTTTCAACTATTCCTCATATGATGGGCATCTTGGTTGTTTCCAAGATTTTGCTATCACACGTTGTGCTGCTGCATACATAGTACACATATATCACTATTATATGATGTTTTCAGTTCCTGTGGGAACATTCCCAGTAGGGCAACAGCCAGCTTGAATGGGATTTCCAGTTCTACTTTAGTGAAGAGTCACTACACTGATCTCCATAATGGCTGCACCAATCTATATCCCCACCAATAGTGGAAAAATGTTTCCTTTTCCCGACATCCTCTCCAAGATTTGTTGTTGGTTGATTTCTTTATGATAGCCATTCTTTCTGGAGTGAGATGGTTGATTTAACTTGCATTTCATGGATGGCTAGCGATGTGGAGCATGTTTTCATATATTTATTCACTTCTTTAATTTCATTCTCTGAGAAGTGTGTATTCATCTCAGATGCCCATTTCTGGACTGAGTCTTTCAATTTGAGGCCCCAATATATTGTAGATAGCAGAATTTTTTCTGAGTGCTTATTAGGTAAGATATTTTTGAAATTTGTGGGTTGTCTTTTCTCTTTGTTGACAATTTCTTTTGATGTTTAGAAACCCAGTTCTTAATTCTTTCAAGTGTTTCCTGTGTGAATATGTGTCTGTTCATGATCTCTTTGCTTACACCTATGTCTTCAAGAGTTTCTCTTACTTTCTCTTCCAGGAGATTGAGTGTTTACGTTTTAATGTTTGGATCTTTTAGATCATGAATCCATTTTGATTTCAGCTTAGTGCATGGTGATAGACCTGGGTTAAGTTTTAATTTTTGGCATGTATAAAGCCATTTTTTCCAGCACCATTTGTTAAGGAAGCTATCTTTCTTCTAGTAAGCATGTTTTGCTCTTTTGTTGAAGATCAGGTGGCTTAGTATGTTCACAGAGGCCTTTGTGTCTTCTTGTTTCAGTTTTGGTAATTTGTACCTTTTGAAGAATCTGCCCATTTCTTTGATGTCTTCTATTCTGTGGGCCTAAAGATTCTCAAAGTAGTAGTTATTGATAATCTTCTCAATTGCCACTGGGTTTGTGGTGATTTCACCCTTTTCATTCCTTATTGCTTGTATTTGATCTTTTTTTTCCTCCTTTTGATGATGTTGGCTAGGTGACTATCAAGTTTACTTATTCTTTCAAAGAGCAAGCTTTTGATTTGTGGATTCTTTGAGCAGTTTTCTTCAGCTCAATTGAATTAAATTCTGCTCTAATCTTTATGATTTCTACGTGTGTTTGGGCTCTTGGTTTGGCTTGCTTTTCCTTTTCTATATGTTGGAGTTGCAACCTTACGGTGTTTATTTGTTCCCATTATGTTTTCCTAATGTGTTAGTTCATAGCTATGATTTTCTTTCTGAGAACTATTTTCATTGCATCCCATGAATTCCTGTAAGTTGTGGTTGAATATTCATTGAATTGTAGATATTGTTGAATTTGGGAACTATTTTCATTGCATCCCATAAATTCCTGTAAGGGAGCCGGGCGTGGTGGTGCATGCTTGTAATCCCAGTACTTGGGAGGCTGAGGCAGGAGGATTGTTGTGAGTTCGAGACCAACCTGAGCTACAAAGTGAGCTTAAAGCCAGCCTGAACTGCATAGCGAGACCCTGTCTCAAAAAGACAAAAAAAAAAAAAAATTGCTGTAAGTTGTGGTTAAATAATCATTGAATGTTTGAATTTCTTGTGTAGTTTCATCTGAGACCCATTGATTGCTGAGAAGGGTATTATTTAATTTCTATGAATTTAGTGGGTTTTTCTCAATTATTTTGTTATTTAATTCCAGTTTCATTGCACTGTGGTTGGATAAAAAGCAAGGGATTATTTCTGTTTTCTTGCATAACTCTAAGCACCATCAGTGCACTAGTATGTGGTCTCTTTTTCAAAATGACCACTGTGCCGCTGGAAAAAAAACGTTTATTCAGCTGTGGGTGGGTGAAACACTCTGTATATGTCCATCAGATCCATTTGTTCCATGCTCTGGTTCAGTTCTGCTCCTTCCTTGCTAATTTTTTGTCTGGTTGACCTATCTTTTTGAAATAAGGGTGTGGTAAGGTCTCCTGTTAAGATTGTGTTCTTAGACATTAAGCTTTTCATGTCCCTTAAGATTTCTCTTACATAGTTGGGTGCTCCTGTGTTTGGTGCATAGATATTTATGAGTGTTACTTCTTGCTCTTGAATTTTTCCCCTGACCAATATATATTGGCCTTCTTTGTGTCGTTTGATCATTCTTGGTTTGAAGTTGAGACTGTCTGAGAACAGAATTGCTACTCCTGCTTTTTTTCTGAGGTGCTGGGGCATGTAGTATTGTTTTCCATCCTTTGACTTTCAGCATATGCATGTCCTTTTGAGTTAAATGTGTTTCTTGTATACAGCATGTTTTTGGATTTTCTTTCCTAATCCATTGTGCCATTCTATTTCTCTTAAGGGGAGAATTGAGGCCATTTACATTGATGGTTATAATTGAAATGTAATGGATTTTGTTGAGTATTTTTGCATCTATGTTCCTGAGGGAGATTGGCCTGTAGTTCTCCTTTTTGCTTGTGTCTTTCCCTGTTTTTGTAATCAGTATTATGCTTGCGTCTAGAAATGTTTTTGGGCAGACTGTTTCCTTTTCAACTTCTTTGAAGAATTTGTGGAGTGTGGGGATTATATCTTCTATAAATTTCTTCTAGAATTCTGCTGTGAATTCATCAGGACCTGGACTTTTCTTTGCCGGTAGGCTTTTTATTATGTTTCGTATTTCTTTGGCTGTTATCGGCTTATTGAGAGTTGTTATATCTTGATTCAGTTTTGGTAATTTGTATCTTTTGAGGAATCTGTCCATTACTTCCATGTCTTCTATTCTCTGAGCATAAATATTATCGAAGTAACTATTGATAATCTTCTGAATTTCCTCTGGGTCTGAGGTTATTTCATCATTTTCATTCCTTATCACTTGTAGTTGAATTTTCTTTTGCCTCTTCTTGATAAGGTTGGCTACAGGCTTATCAACATTACTTAGTTTTTCAAAGAACCAACTTTTTGATTTGTGGATTCTTTGAACTGTTTTCTTCATCTCAATTAAATTAACTTCTACTCTAGTCTTCATGATTTCTTCCCAACTTTGTGGTCTGGGTTTTGTTTGCTCTTCTTTTTCTACTTGACAGTGGTGTAACATTAGGGTGCTAATTTGTTCCCATTATGTGTCTCTAATGTGTGAGTTCATAGATTTTCCCCCTAAGAACTGCTTCCATTGTATCCCATAAATTCCGGTAAGTTGTACTTGAATTTTCATTGAATTCTACATATTGTTGAATTTCTTCTTGAATTTCTTCTTCAACCCCTTGATTGCTGAGAAGTCTGTTGCTTAGTTTCCATGAATTTAGTGGGTTTTTTTGGTTTGTTTTGTCATTTATTTCAAGTTTTATTGCATTGTGGTCAGATAGTATGCATGGGATAATTTCTATTTTCTTGCATATACTTAGGCATGAACTCTGGACAAGTATGTAGTCTACTTTGGAAAATGACCCGTGTGTTGCTGAAAAAAAGTATTTAGCTGTGGTTGGGTGGAACACTCTGTATATGTCCACCAGTTCCATTTGTTCCAATCTCTGCTTCAGTTCTGCTACTTCCTTGCTAATATTTTGTGTGGTTGACCTATCTTTTTGAAGTAACGGTGTGTTAATGTCTCCTGTTAAGATTGTGGTCTCCGACATTAAGTTTTTCATGTCCC
This sequence comes from Ctenomys sociabilis, assembly GCA_004027165.1. Classification (NCBI taxonomy): domain Eukaryota; kingdom Metazoa; phylum Chordata; class Mammalia; order Rodentia; family Ctenomyidae; genus Ctenomys; species Ctenomys sociabilis. The sequence continues at coordinate 27,587 of PVKA01009618.1, read as the reverse complement.
TTAAGATTTGTCTTACATATTTGGGTGCTCCTGTATTTGGTCCATAAATATTTATGAGTGTTACTACTTGCTCTTGAATTTTTCCCCTGACTAATATATAGTGGCCTTCTTTGTGTCGTTTGATCATTCTTGGTTTGAAGTTGAGACTGTCTGAGAACAGAATTGCTACTCATGCTTTTTTCTGAGGTGCTGGGGCATGTAGTATTGTTTTCCATCCTTTGACTTTGAGGCCATGAATGTCCTTTTGAGTGAAGTGCGTTTCTTGTACACAGCATATTGTTGGATTTTTTCTCCTAATCTATTGTGCCATTCTATTTCTCTTAAGGGGAGAATTGAGGCCATTTACATTGATGGTTATAATTGAAATGTGCGGACTTATGTCTGTCATGATATTTACCTGGTGTTGTTTATCCCTTTGTAATTTGTGTTTAATTGTCTGTCCTGTTTAGTGGGTTCCTTCCATTCTCATTCATGGAGTTCTGGTCATTGTGGTCCCTCTTTAGAACATCTTTCAGCAGCCTGTGAAGTGATGGCTTTGTCATCATGAAATTCTTTAGTTGTTCTTTGTCGTGGAAGTATTTCACTTCTCTATCAAACTTGAAAGAAAGTTTTGCAGGGTATAATAATGTGGTCTGGAATTTGTTTTTGTGTAGCACTTGAAGAACTCTCGTCTATGCTCTCCTTGCCGTCATTGTTTGTGTCGGGCAGTGGGCTGTAATTCTGATGGGTTTTCCTTTGAATGTGAGCTCCTTCTTCTCTCTAGCAGCTTTCAGTATATTATTTTTGTGTTGGATTTCTGGGATCTTAACTATTATATATCTCAGTTTCTACTTGTGTTGAAGATATTTGATGTTCTTTATACTACAGTGACCTGAATGTTGGATTGTTTCCTCATATTTGGGAAGTTTTCTGAGATTATTTCTTCCCAAATTCTTTTTATGCCATTTGTATTGACTCCTTCATTCTCGTTGATATCAAATATTCTCACATTGTTCATCCTGGCATCGTCTTGCCGGTGATGAATTATTCTTTCCTGCATTCTTCTTGTTTTTAAGAGATCCTTTCTATCCTTTTCACTAGCTGCTCCAGCATTTTGAAGATCTGAAACTCTGTCTTTGCTTTCACTCAGACAGTTTTGTAGACGCGTGATTAATATTTTTCATTCTTCTATATCTCTTTGACTGTGTTTCATGTGTTCTATTTATTTTCTGTATTGCTCATTCAAGGAATCCATCATATTTCTGATGTCCCCAATTTTTTTATCCACGTCTTCTTTAGAGGTAGCTATTAATTCTTTTTCTGCAGTGTTTCTTCCAAGTTGGGCTTCCTCTCCATATTTCTGGACTTGTTTCTTTATTTTCTATGACTTCTAATAATTCTTTTATTTTCAAATAATTCTTTTTTGATTTCAGAACTTATGTCTGCTTTGAGTTCCTCATGATCTTTCTGCTGTTGTTTCTTTGCTTCAGATGCTGTTAATTCATATATAGTGTTCTCTGCACTTGTTCTGGGTGAGCATATTTCTTCCACCCAATGTTTCTGGAATTCATTCTTTATTTCATATACTATGTATTGAGAGATTTCTTTTTTAATTTGGGGAATTACTTTCCATTTTATTTCCTCTGTAGCTTTCAGCTGTTGTTCCTCTGCTGCTGTATCTGTTAATTCATTCATTGCAGCTGAGCTAGTGTCCTCTACCCTTACTGGTGGACTCGAGGTCTGGGATTGCGTTTTTCCCCTTCTCTTTGTCATTTTGTATAGCACTGACCTTTGACTTTTGGTGTAGAGCTTTGGTGCAGCTATAACATTAGCTTGCTATGTGATTCAGGTGCCAGTCTATTAAGTTTGATATTATCCAGGTCTGCCTATCCTGGATCTAGCTGTTGTGTTCAGTTCCTTTTTTTGCTGCAGCTCTTTTGGTTCTCCTCTTCAGGCGAGCACGAAACAAACTTGGATGCAGAGCAAGTAATAAAAATTTTTCATCTTAGCTGACGTTGGGGCGAGGATCCGGAAAATTGCTGTGGCCAGCCCTGCTGTGTCAGGCAGGTCGCTCTCTAGGTGGGTGGGCCTGGGCTTTGGTGGGTCTTCTGGGCTAACAAAAGGATAGTGGATGATCTTATTCACCGAGTATGGTGTACTGGGTCGGCTGGCATGTGGTGGGTCTGGGTCTACAGTTCGTGACCTGAGAATGCTGGGAAAGGTCACTGTGATGCAGTGGACCTGGAACCCTCACTCACAGATCAGGCTATGCCAGGTTTCGGGCCTTGGCGTGGGACTGGAGATTGCTGAGAAATGTCCCTCTGGTGTGGCAGGCTTGGAGTTTTCACTCCAGACCAACCTGCATTGGTTCTGGGGCCCTGGGGTGGGACTGGCAATCACTGGGAAATGTTTCTCTGACATGGTGGGCCTGGAGCTTTCACTGGGCCATGGGGGGTGGGGGGGCATGGAATCCCTAGGAAATATCTCTCTGGCATGGCAGTCCTCGAGTTCTACACTCACTGAACTTTGATGCCAGGGACTCAGGGAAATTCCCACTCGCTCATTGGGCTTTAGGGCACGGGATCTGTGGAGGTACTGGTGAGTGGGTCCTGAGGTTTCAGCCTGGTCACTGGCTTGGGCTTGGGGGCAGGCATCCGGGTAGCGCACATGGGAAGAAGGCAATGGCTCTCCCTCAGACTCACCACACACTCACTGATTTGGGATGCCTGGTGAGTCATGCAAATTCCCACTCACTGGAAGAGCTTGGGGCAGGATCCAGGAGGCCGCTGGAGTCAGCCGCTGTCTGAGGCTGGTCTCTGGGGCCTAAAATAATAAAAATAAAATGAAATAGAATAAAATAAAATAATAGCAAAATAGTAATAACATAAAATAATAATAAAATAAAATAAAATAATAATAAAATGAAATAAACACATAGGACTAATATCTAGAATATATATAGTGGTCATGGAGATGGCTTAGTAGAATAAGTGCTTGCTTGGCAATGGTAAGGCCTAGGATCTGAGTTCAATCCCTTGTTACACACACACACACACACACACACACACACACACACACACACACACACACACATATATATATATATATATATATATATATATATATATATATATATATTTAGATCCCAATAATGAAATACCCTATCAAAAATGGGCAAGAAAAATGAATATCCATTGCTCAGAAGACACAAAAATAACTTATAAGTTCATGAAAGAATCATCAACATCAATGGTCATCAGAGAAATTAAAACAATATTAACATTATACATTACTCATGAAAGAATGAGCATTATCAGAATATCAAATAAGAAATTTTGCATTAGTGTGCAAAAAAGGAATATTTCTTCATTATTGATGCTAATGTAAACTAGTATGTTCCATTTGATCTAGGTAGTCTTCTAGGTATTTTCCTAAAATAATTAAAATATTTTGCTAAAATATTTAAGGTATTTTCCTAAAATAATTTTACAGTATAAAAACACTGAAATAGAAATTCTGAACAGCCAAAAATGAATATAGAGTTTGAATCAGTACTAGTTATGCAGGAAAGTAAAGACCAGGATACAACATTTTCACTCTTTAATTTCACCATTTTTTTTTTTTGCAGAATTGGTGATTGAACTCAGGCCCTTGCACTTGCCAGGCAAGTGCTTATTCTACCGCATTATCTCTCCAGCCCTTCACCATTAAACTTAATGAGGAATTAATACTAGTTATGTTCAAGCTCTCCAGAATCGCGAAGGTGGGAGGGTACTTCCAAACTCATTGTATGAGATCACCATATCAATAATAGCAGAGCTAGGCAAGATCATCCATGATTTACACATGTTTTAAAATCATGAAGAAAATACTAGCAAACCAAATTTAAGAGCACATTAATAGGATATTTACTGTAACAATATGAATTTTATCTCACAGATTCAAGATTGGTTGAATATACACACACATACATGCAGCACACTACATTATCAATGAAAGACAGTAGCTACAGAAAAGGCATTTGACAAACTTCAATTACATGTAATGATAAAAAATACCAAAAGGTGAGGTATAGAAAGAATGCTCTTCCAAAAAATGTAAATGAATTAAAACAAGCCATAATTTAAAATATGCAGTAGGGAAATATTTAAAACTTTCACTCTACATCAGGAAAATGATCAAAATGACCACTGCTATCACTTCTATTCAACATCATACTAGAAGTCCTAATCTGTGCAATAAGGTAAGAGAACGTAATAAATATCTTAATTGCAAAACATAAAGTGAAATTTTCTCTGTTGGATCACATGGATTTACGTGCAGAACACACTAATTATTCCATGAAAATCTTAGAAATAGGAAACAAATTCAGTAAAATTACAAGACACAGAATCAATGAACAATCAAGTAGTGATTAATATTTAAAACATGGGATTTCCAGTCCTACACTTTTGAGGAGTCTCCACAGTGATCTCCACAATGGTTGCAACAGTGTACATTCCCATCAACAGTGGAGATGTGTTCCCTTTTCCCCACAACCTCTCCAACATTTGTTGTTGGTTGATTTCCTTATGATAGCCATTCTTTCTGAAGGGAGATGGTATCTCAGTGTTGTTTTAATTTGCATTTCACGGACAGCTAGCAATGTGGAACATTTTTTCATATATTTATTTGCTTCTTTAGTTTTGTCCTTTGAGAAGTGTGTATTCATCTTAGATGCCTGTTTCTGAACTGTGTCTTTAAATTTGAGGGCCCTGTTATACCTTTGTTCTTTATATATCCTAGAGAGCAGACGTTTGTCTGATTGCTTATTAGTTAAGATTTTTCAAAATTTGTGGGTTGTCTTTTCACTGTTGACAATTTCTTTTGATGTGCAGAAACTCCTCAAGAAGAGTTGATTCCAGTTCTTGATACTTTCAAGTGTTTCTCGTTCAAATATATGTTTGTTCATGAACTCTTTACCTCCCTTTGTGTTCAAGAGTTTCTGCTACTTTCTCTGCCAGTAGATTATCCCCCTATTAGGAATTTTCCCATAGGAACTGAAAACATTATATCATTGTGATATATGTGTACCTATGATTATAGCAGCACAATTTGTGATAGCAAAATCTTGGAAACAACCAAGATGTCCGTCACATGAGGAATGTTTGAAAAGATGTCGTATTTCTATATAATGGAGTATTACTCAGTATAAAGAATGATAAACTTGAAGCATTTATATTTACGTGGATGCCACTTGAACATATACTCATAAGTGAAATAAACGAGACACACATGTGCAAATATTGTACAGCCTCCCTAGTATAATCAGTCAAATGAAGAAATACAAATAGAAATGCACAACAACTAAAACCAATTGAGTCTGATAGGACAAACTGAATGGCATATGCTTCAGGGTACTAATTAGCTTTTCTTCTGGATGTTTAACAACCTAAGTTCACAGATCAAAATTAGAGAAATAGAAGAACCACAAGGCTAGCCGACATTTTGGACCTATTCTTTCAAGTTCAGCGAAGACTCAGGGCATAGGAGAACCTGTACTGTAACATCATGGAACTCAGTTGTGCCCCAAATTTTCTGATCAAGGAGATTATGGAGCCTCAGATGAAAGAGATTGATGATGTATAGTGTGCCTGGGGAGCATCACATGGAGAGAAAACTTTCTCTCAGACTGTCATAGAAAGCAAACTGCTCCAGCATTGGCCATGACTCATCCACATGGATGACACAGACAAAAAATCTACAGAGTAAAGTACAGGATTACAAGATAAACCCTGAGGGGACTTCACTGACCTCATCAGAAAAAAAAAGCTAAATCTTTGGTATATAGTTCTTGATATATCTTGGTCTTAACCATCCAGCAGTAAAGTATAAAAATGAGGTATATAATGTGGGGCCAGAATAATAAGTTGAGCTACAAATGGCTATAGTCTACAACTTCTTCAGATAACTCATTATCATTGTGGAATGCTGGACTGTGTTGGATTGTGTTGCCGAGTTCAGGCACCTAAATTGTTTTAGTGACAATGAAGTGTTCATCTTTGACAGGTCTAGACAAAAAAAAAAGGGGTATACAAAGGAAGACTCATGATGTGATTATATAAACAGTACAGTTAGGATAAATATGCCGTGTTTCTGCATAATTCTATGAGAAGCAAGATTTCCACTAATAGTGGTTGGACAAGATATTATGTTGGCTTATAGTACTATGGACAAACACCAGGGAGATAACAAGGTAGTAAATATTAATTATTGAATCTACGATATAATTCATCTATAAAAAAATAAGGTAAGCATATAGCTACACTCTCTTCGTCCACTGATTAGAGGCATCTGCTGTAATAATGTCTGTAAGTACAATATTATGTATGCACCTTGTATGACACCAAAATATTATGAAAAACTTTTCTAATGTTTTAATTTGTCGAATGTGTCCTATTAATTTGTCTTGAAACTGTCTCATACCTAATTGGTCTTCAATAATAATAATAATAATAATAATAATAATAATAAATTTCCAGATTTTGTTTCAAATGTGCTAAAGTCATGCTATTTATTGTACCAGAAAACTCTATATAAAAAATTGAACACAGAATTGCAGTATAGGAGGCGGGGTTATAGCTCAGTAGAATAAACACTTGCTTGGCAAGTGTAGAGTCCTGGATTCAATCCCTGGTACTGCAAAAAAAAAAAAAAAAATGTAATATAGTGCTGCTTACCATGGCTTAGAAGCTTCGGAAGTTTCGAAGATCTTAGTCACAGAATACAAAATTTTGTTGAGATCAGTGCAATAAGTTTAAGTGACTTATTGTACTACGTGGTGAGTAACTATGTGTGGTATTTTAAAAATCACTTGAAGAGTTGGTTTTAAGTCTTCTCATCAGAAAAATGTGTAGTAATACATAGCATAATTAGCTTCTTTTAGATATTTCACAGTGATTACATATTTCATAGCAGTATGTTGTACATAATAAGTATACACAATTTGTAATTAAAGTAAAATTAAGAGGACAACATAGTATACCTGTATGCATATAAATATGTATTTATAATTCAATGCTATTCATATTGAAAAGAAGTAAATCAAAATAGATTCTTGATAGAAGAAATAAATTCAGGAGGTTCATTGTACAATGTAGTAATGATAGTCAGTCATACTATAACATCGTGACAATTCCAAGTGGAATAGACTGCTTCTTACCACAGAAATTATATAATAGTTAAAAATACTATTTTCATTTAATTATCTCAATCTATCTTACTAAACTTCACATTATACTCTATATGTTAATAGAAATATACATAATATTCAGTATACTATACTATATACTATGATATATAATGTATATATTACATATATTATATGCATAAACATATATTATAAACATATATACATATTATATATATACACATATACATATATATCTATCATATTGATATATAACGTGAGGGAATTAAGTTAAATCAAGGGAACAAAATCACAAGCATGTACAAAGAAACCTTTCAATCTGAACCGAATGTTTTCTAATATACCAAAGCCTCTAAGTGTCCAAGAGTTAGTATGTGGTTGCTGAACTTACTTGCAGTTCTCAGTGTCAGAGAATACCAAAGAAAATCTCAGGAGAAATGGAACATCCTTGATTTCAGCTGTATCTGAAATCTGGACACTCATATGCTGACTCTGTTTGTAACACTGTAAAACCTTCCCCTAGAATTTTTTCACTGGTTGCCTCAGACTCCCAACTTGAGTGGATTGGTTTTATTTCCTCTTCTCTTCCTGACTTCTTTTTTTCCTTCCTCTTTCTCCTTGATAATGCCCTCACTCAGTATACTGATTCATGTGTTTGACAGGAAGAATCAAGAGGCCTGGACTCCATTTCTAAAACTGCAACTGCTTGCTCTGTTACTTCAGCCACTGACTCTCAATTATAGACTGTTTATCCTCCAGCGGACACTTATCAATGCCTGTGACATTTTTGTAGTAAGGACTGGAGGGCTTCTACTGGGATTTAATGAATAGAGCTCAAGGATACTGTTTGTCATTGTACATGTACAGTATCCACTCCCTCTTATGGCAAGGAACATTTTGGCTTAAATTGTCAATTGTGCCAAGATGGAAACACTCTATAACTTAAAAAATTTTTATCCTGAGGTGGTTTTCTCATCTGTAAAAATTTTAATTGTATCTCAGAGACCATCAATAAAGCAGAATGACACAATGACCTATTCATATGGAAAATCACCAAGAAATTCAATGCAGCATATAATATTTCAACAACAACAAATTTATTTTTATTTTTAAACCTGATTCAAAAGGTTCTTGGGTTGAGATGGAGTAAATGATCTGGTTGTGAAAATCTGGGAAAGTGATAAAATGCTTGGCTTTGGAGTATCCAATCAACAGAACTGTCAACCACATTATCATGCTTCCAAGAGGTAATGTGACACTGAGAAATACCTTGCTAGAAATATTTGCTAAAGTTTTGATCAAAAACTGCCACAAAAACCTTCTGTTCTTCTTTTATCTGTGTAGAGTGAGTGAAGTTTTTCTTCTCATTTTTAGATTGGCTTCAAAAACCTCAGGCACTGAAATTCATGAAACAATCTATTTGATTTTTTTCTATGTTGCTAACTCGTGTGTTTCTTTATAAATCCCAAGGTAGAGTACCATTAAATAATTTATTTCATAGATCTAAATTTTGAGTTTTGCAGGTCACAATCCAATGTTTCATGTTCTGTGGTGATCCTTTACAGTCAATTCGACTATTGTGCAGCATGTTTTGTTCTCCTACTATAGGCAGGATTAATCTTCTATTAGAGTTAACTATATACTGTACATAAGGTCTTTTACATTGTAATCATTTAAAAAGTAGTATAAGTTTAAATAAACTGAGTACCACCACAGTGCAATCAAAAATCCAGTGAAGACAGTGTACAAAGCTTGCCTGCTGAAAATATATTTGCAAAATTTATGCCTTTATCTTGTGAGATAAAGATGAAAGGTTTTAGATATCTGTCATGTCTAAGTAACTAACTTTCTATGATAGCTTCACAGGAAGCATCGGTTACCAATTATCATCTCTATGTTGGAACTGAGTTACTTTTCCATCAGTTTGTTTTTTGTGAAATCAGGGATTGAACTCCGGCCCTTGTGCATGCCAGAGAAGCTCTTATTCCACTTAGCTATTTCCCCAGCCCTGATTGCAGATATTCCATGGACTAATTTTGCCAAATGTTTGGTTTCAATTTGAAAGTTATTCATTTGACAGAAATGTTAGTAGAACAAGAAGGTGAGACATGACTTTTTCTTCTGCTTTATATTTTATTAAGTTAATTTTAGATGTCATAAATTGCAAAATCATAAACCAGGTCTTCAGTTTCAACACCTTTAATGATCAAGAAAAGTCAATTCTGTATCAAGTAAGAATCTAATTAGATAAATGACAGACAAGGACATAGATATAAGAAAGGTAATTTTAAGTCAGATCTTGCTGTTTTATCTTGAAATGAGGCCAGATATTCCATTGAGGAAGTACCTTGTTGGACCAAAAACAACATATCATTCTAAACTGAAACTATACCCAGAAAGACTCTTGTTTTCCCAGGGGCAAAGACAGAAAAAAACCCAATGATTTTATTATGAAATATTGTTCAAAATGAAATTATTAATGTTTAAATTCAAATGTGATATTTTCCATATGATGAAGCATTGACTTAGACTGAGAAGGGCTTTCATGATACTCACTGGTTTAATAGTTTGCAAAAAGGAGTTAAAGTATTATGAATGTTCAGTGTTATAGAGGTTATTTGAAAGGCATGCTGGCCTACAGAATACATTTATCAGTTGTTTATCTGGCTAATGTATCTTAGTTATTTCCTGTTAGCTTATAAACCTCATGATTTCACATCAGCTCTCATAGTTTCTGAAACATTATTTTATTCCATGACTATAAAAAAGTATTGCATAGTTGTGATATGATATGATATCATATTATGTATAGGATATGTATATCATATTAAGAACTACAGAAGTGATAGTGTCAACATTTCTGAACAATTTCTTTTTTGCTTGCTTTTTATTATATAGAGAATAAAAAAATCATTAAATTGATACAGATTTTCAAAACAAAATGATAGGGAATCAAGAATGGTTATTATATTGCATATTGTTTTCTTTAAAGTAGTTTTTGAATAATTTCTTAATCAAAAGAACGAAAAAGAATTTGATCAATCTTACGAAGTTAGTAATGCTGCTAAATTATTTATACTGATTGTCGTTAGGTAAAACGAAGCCAGTGATAAGTTCTCAACATCAAATAAGTTTCATGTTAGTCATGAAGCTTATCTGCTCTGAGTTACCAGGGAAAATGTGGGCAATTAAATACTCCCCATGTGTTTATGTACTTCACATGGGATTTGTAATTCCAGAAAATATTCTGAATTATTATTACATAATGATCTAGCTACCCTAAAATAATCATTTGCCATGAATTAAATCACACAAAACTTCATTTGTAATTCTATATTTTTATTTTCATATTTATTTATTTTTGTATTTTAGTACAGGATCTACAGGGTCTCACTACGTAAATCAGACTCCTAGTGATCCACCTGTGTTTAGCCTCCCATGACCTGGGAATACACGTGCATGCTACCACACCTAGTCTCAATGGCTGTCTCAGTATGCCCTGGGGGACTAGCCTGGCATGGCAAGCCAGGGAATGAACCCTGGCCCCTGTGTCTGCCTAAGCAGGCACTTTAATCTGCTGAGCTATTTGGTCAGCCTTCTCCAATCCTTTCTGAATTAAATTATTTTACTATGGGTTTGTAAATATAGTTCAGTAGCACAGTGCCTGCCTAGCAAACACAAGGCCTGGAGTTTGATTCCCTGCACCAAAAAACCAATCCATCACTTAATCGATCAATCAATCAAATCAATCAATCTAATGAAAAGGTGTGTAATTATTAATGTGTGTTTTGAATTTAGTTGGAAATACGTCAGGAATCCTAATATGATTAGGTAGTGTCCCCATAGCTCTGTATCTTACACAATTTCCTTGAGATTTCTGCATCACTGGAGACTGCAGATTCTCTTCCCACCTGATCTATAGCCATGCAAATTTTTGTTTTCATTTTGTGGCTACTCTTCTACTAGCTGTTTTGTTTGGTTTTGCTTAGTTTTTTGTACAAGAATCAAACTCAGGCTCTCATTTGCCAGTTAGGAGGTTATTCCACTGAGCTATCTTATCTCCCCAGCCCTTCTGCTAGTTTTTCTTCTTCCTCAGATACCATAAATATTACTACTTTACCATACCTATGACAGGGCAAGTCACTGACCCATTTTGATATATCATGTCTTTTGGCAATTACATTTTCTCTTCTCAAAGGTTCAATACTTATTGCCATTGTCAATAAATCTTTTGTGCAAACACTCACATTTAGTTATACCATTTCTTATATCCAAAGTAGCCACTCTAGTTCAGTGAAATAAGCACTTTCCAGGCAAGCCCTTGAGCTTGAGTTCAATCCTGGTACTACCAAAACAACAACAAAAAAAAGTGGCCATTGCTTCACTTATAGGTCTACATATTCCTGTTAAATGGCTCATTCAAGAAAATTAAGCAAAGAACAATGGAATACTGATCTATCAAATAACATGTCCAAAATTTCACAGAAATAGGCAGAGTCAAAATTCAAATCAATTATGACTACTAAAGTTGTTTTTCATAATGCTACAGAGTGCAACAATCTTATGACCAATTTTGATTATATGTTTTGGAAACTATGTATAAGCTGCCTGCTTGGACTGTCAATATAGAATTTAATTGTTATTGTTTCATTGGTTTTTTTCTGATTGACAAATTGTATGTGTGTGTATGTGTGTGTGTGTGTATATATATATATATATATATATATATATATATATATATATATATATATAATGAGGTACAATGCAATATTTGGGTTCATATGCATATTACATAAAGATCAAAACATGATAATTAACATTACTTCACGTATTTGTCATTTCATTATGGTGAAGACATTCAAAACCCTTTCTTCTAGATATTTTAAAATGATTCCAAAATATTTATCTCATAGAAGCTGAGAACAAACCAGGTGAGGTGTCGCATGGCAAATAATCTCAGCACTCTGGGAGGATGAGGAAGGAAGACTCCAAGTTTGATGTCTATGTAGGTAATTTAGCTGCTTCAGGAAGCCATACATCAAATGAATCAAATTAAAAGAGCTGGAAAAATATGTCAGGCAATGACAAAAGCCCTAGGTTCAATTCTCAGCATACTGAAAAAATGAAAAAAATAAAACTTGAGAAGAGTGATTGCTAGAGACTGCATGGGGTGGGCTTGGAATGTGGAGGTGTGTGACAAACAAATACCTTCCAAAATTTACAAGTTCCAAAAGGAAAGGAGGGAAAGGGAAAGATTGGTTTATGGATACACTCTTAAAATGAGATAAGCAAGAAAAGTTCTGCTGTTATTATACAGAAAGGTGATTGTTGTATGTTGTTGATACTCCTGGGGAAAGTTGTCATACTATCTTCTCTGATATGAACTCAGCAGTTCTCTTCATTAGAGGAGCTCAGGTCCTCAATATCACTGAGTATAGTTTCACTTCTTTTGGAAAGATTCTGGTGTTTACATTGAGTATCACTACCTGACCTCAGTGAAGAATGCTGAGTTTACTCACACAGACTTTCTAGCTCCTACCACTGACCTTTAGGCCTCTTTAATGCATGTCCTTGGTACAGATTTGATAGAGGCCTTGTCTTGGGCTCCAGGCCTCCAGATGGACTCACAGAGGATATTATTATTGACTTGTAAGTCTTTAGCTTCACCAATAAAGGATATTTCCATAGCATATAGACCCTCTGCTGGATTGTTTTCTGGTCTCTAGTGCACCAACAGATCACTTACACTCTTCTACATTTGATGATTTGGGTAAATATTGTAAAATAATCTTATAAATTATGTGTCACATCTATTTGTTTGTATACTCTGATCACTATAGTGATATAATAATGCACTCTATATACAACTCAATGTACCAGTCAGATATCCCATTGCTGGGACACAATATCCAATATCTGATGAGGACAGGTTTAATTTGTATCAGTGTCTCAGGGAATCCAGTCCATTGGTGGTTGATTCCAAACCAGAAACTTCATGGCAGAGAGACATGGCAGAGCAAAGCTATTCAGTTTGTGGTGACTGAGAGGTAAAGCAAATAATCAGTGCCAGAGAGGAAGAAGAGAGGGACTACAGTAACCAATGTAATGTCTGAATGATCTAGTAGATACACTCATAGGTGAGCTTCATCAATCTCTCAAACAAACCCCAAATGAATTTCAGCTTCAGCCTAGTTGCCACATGTTCCTCCTTGTCAACTTTGTTATCTTGCTACCCAAACATATGGTTTGAGTCTAGTTGCCCTCCCCTCAACTCTAGTGAAATCATAGGGCTTTTCAGAGGTGGCTGATTCTAGAGTGTGTAATGCTAGGCTTAGAAGCATGTGATGTGTAAATCAGTCTACTAATTGGTTTTACATAGTTATGATTAATATTAGAAAGTCTTATCTCTCCCTTGTTCCTTTGCTAGTCACTCTACCATGAATACTGTGGGAAACCTGTGACTCACATCCACTTAATTGTCTCAGTCATTTTCTTAAGTTTCCATTCCTCTGCTGAGTTAAATTCCTAATTCTTCTTACCCTGCCTATTTCGCACAAGTCTCCTGCCATGCTCCGGAGGTCGGACTTCCTGTCATAGTCCGGTTGCCTAGTTACTCATGCCTTTTACCCGCCGATGTCATTTCCCTATGCCTCCACTATATATACCCAGAGTTTCCTTTGAATAAATGAGACTTGATCAGAATCCTGTCTTGTCTCAAATTCTCACATCTCCTGTTCCTTCTCCCTTCTTCATTCCTGCTCCTTCCTTAGGTGATCTGTGTTGACTTCCCCACTGGATGGCACAAATACTTCCCCCTGGCCAGACCACCCTGTCTTGGAGCTGGCAAACTATGAATTGAAACCTCTACAAACTAAACTAAACAAAACTTTCTTCCCTTAACTTTGGGCATCAGGTACTTTGTCTTACCAATGAGAATTGTAAGTAAAATATACTTCCTAAAACTACTTTTAATCTTCAAATAAAGCCAATAATAAGTTTGTGATTTTGTCCAATGTAATAAAATTGTTATTCATATCAGTGAAGCAATAGCTTCTTCTCTAAAGTCTCAACAGTGGCAGCAGTTTTCAAAAGTCTGAGTCAGTGTCTTTCTGAGACACAATGCAAACATACATGTGAATGTCTGAAGAATTTTTTAAATGTTGCAAAATCTTAAGGAAAACATTTACAGAAAATTATTCCCATGCAAGAGGGAGAAATATGAAAACAGAAAAGAATTATACCATAGCAAAGTGTAATTCCATAAGAGTAAGCAGGTGCAGTAGCTCCATGTTGTACTTGGTATCTCAGGGATATGTTGGTGAGATTTGAGTTCCAGAGGGCTTGGAGGGGCCTTTTTGTATCATCTTACTAGCTGAAGCTCACATGACCTCGTTCTTGGACTGGCTGCACTCATAGCCTGAAGCAACAAATTTTCCATAAGCTTGACATCTTTGAGTTCCTAGGGTCTCCATTGTACATTTCCCTTCATTCATATCTATAGCCACACACACTGCCTTCTCAGGAGCTCCTTGCCAAACTTCCAAGGTTTGCCTGTAAAGTCTGTTGGAAAGGCTACCTGACCACAAAACACATATTTTTCATGTTGGTAACTCAAGCATGACATGATACCCTAGGTCAGACATCCGCATAGAAAGTAGCATGGTCCCTTTTAACCAGAGAAGCAGCAGCCTTTGAATAGCTAAGGACAAAGAAATGAATTTCAGAAAATAAATCCCTAAGTGACCCAGAGGCTGTCTTTTCAAAAGAAAGGTTTATACTTTTGTATGCTAGAGCCTGTGGTAAGTAGGATCTTGCTGATTTTCAAGATGTCCTCAAGGCATCTTCTTGTCTCTGAATACATACTGTTTGGTTTTATTTTAATGGTACAAATCTCTGCAGCAATCACATCTTTTTTGGTCTCAATTTTACTTCTGCTTTATTTCTAGGTCATAATTTAGGTTGCTCATTTTTTAAAATGTGCCTTTTGTTCTTAATTCTAAACTATATATATGACTAAAGCAGTCAGTAATACTCGTGAGACAGCCCAGTGCTGGGATTTAATTTATTTTTAAATGTATTCATTTGGTACAGGGTCTCACTAAGAAGGTCAGACTCATAGTGATCCTCCTGTTTTCAGCTTCCCTGGCACTGGGATTATAGGCATACACCACCATGTCTGGTCTCAGTGGCTGGCTCAAAAACTAGAATTTTCTATCAAGCTTGTTTTGTAATATTCTAACACTTCTCTAACCTGTACCTCCAAAACTTTCCAGACTTTCTAAGAAAACATGTTCCAAAGGATTCTAAACCACATTATCAAGTATATTTACAACAACAACTCCACTTTTCTGTTACCAAATTTCTGTATCTGTCTTATTATTCTTGTTCCTGAAACAAAATACCTGCCCCCACAAGTTAAAGTAGATAAAGTTTATTTCAGCTCATGGTTTGTAGAGGTTTCAGTCAATAGTCAAATTGATTCAAGGCAGAGGGACATCACAGAGGAGAAACAGCTAATGGTAAGGCAAAGAGAAGACAGTAGGAGCCAATAGGAAGCAGGGAGCTTGCCTTTTCCTTTTAACCTATCCAGGCTACTAGCTTTGTGTGTTGTGCCACTGAAAACTGCAATCATTTCAATTGACTAACATAGTACCACATGTATCCTTAATCCTCATATCACACACTCTAGATCCAGTCAGCTCTGAAAAGCCCTACCAATCAGCACATAAGGCTTCGGAGGGCACATCTAAGTACTGTAACAGTATTAGTCACTTTTCTCATTGCTGGAGTACAATAACATAATGCTCACAAATTAATGTAGGAAAACTTTAATTTGTCTCATGGTTTCTGAAAATTCACCATGGCCATCTAGCTCCAAAGAAAAACCTCATAATGGAAAGGTATGGCAGAGTAAATCTGCTTAGTTTGTGGTTGTTGTGAAGTAGCACAGGAATGCAATACAATACAGGTAGGGGTAAAGAACCAGACTTATGCCACAAGGTCATCCTTCAATGAGCCATCCAGGTACAGGGGAGCAACTAGACACAAACAATTACAGTACAGGTTGGTTTTCAATATGGTTTTCTTATTGGTTATATATATTTTGTCAGGAAAATTATAACAATGGCTAAAGCTGTAGTTTTATCCAGGTGTACTAGTACATGCCTATAATCTTAGCACTCTGAAGGCTAAGGCAGGAAGGTTGCCCTGAGTTTAAGGTCACCATGGACTACCAAATGAGTTCATAGACAGCCTGAAACACATAATGATACTCTATGTCAAAACAAACAAAAAACCATAGTTTCTTCTATATGTTTATATAATCATAATTGCCTCACAATGTTGGAGCATGAATTAAATTAGACTATTATAATAAAGAAGTTAGTATAGTGTCTGATGATATTTACTATGTAGGAGGTACATTATAATTATTTTTCCTTACTTTTACCCTAGAATTTTCAAGTCCCCATTTATGAAAGCGCAATACATCATTATTTCTTTAGCTATTCTACACAATCTCACTGAAGCTAGTGACTATATTATTAAACTATTTTCTCAAATACACATCCCACCACTTGGTTCTCACTGTATTTTGGTAAAATTTCACTCTCAACTACCATAGAACACTTTATATATGAATACTTATCTCTATGTCTTCAGGATTTCAGGGACCATGGACCCTTGTACATGTTTGATAGCTTTCAAGTCTTTCTGAAAATTGAACTTTGTGTTAAACACTAACACTTTTAAGCAATCCCTGCTAATAGTATCTTACTTACTAGTAATAGATCCTAAAACCTAGCACAGAAATATATGCCCCAGAAAAGTGGAAACATTTTCTACATAAAGGAATTCTCAAAGAAGGTGGCTACAAAGTATGAGATGCACACAGAAACTGCAGGAATATAGCAGTCAGGTATAACTACTTCTGTCAAATTTGTAAAATTTGAATGACAGCAGTCTAAAATTTCATCCTGGAAATAGGTCAATGCATGTCACTTGTCAACCAAACTAAGCTACTTTGCCCTTTCAAAAACATCATAAAGGTATTATTAAAGCATGTAGACTATTTTAAGGTCAAGTCTAGTGAATACAAATGATAATAAATGAGTACAGGGTAAAGAAACATCCTACTTTTTGTCGAGAAAAATTACCTGGAAATACATTATTTGTAATGCAACCAATTATTTAAAGCATGATTTTCACTCAAAGTAAGAGAACATTTAAATTAATAAATTATATAATAATAAATATTGTAGCACCTGTAATAATTGAATAAAAATGGAATGCCCATCTTTGATAGGACTAAACAAAGAAAAGGGGATACAAAGGAAAAACCATTCTGTGTTTGTATAAACAGTAGTTAGGATAAATATGCAGGAGTTCTGTATAATTCTATGGGAAGCAAGATTTGCACTAATAGTGTTTGGACAGGATATTCTGTCAGTTTCTTGTGCTATGGATAGCAATTTAAAAACTATTAATTATTGAAACTGTACTATAATTCAGCTTTAAAAAAGGTAGCTATACATCTACATTATCTTAATTCATTGATTAGAGATATCTGCTCTAATGGTGTTTGTAAGTAGAATATCAAGAATGCGCCTTTTATGACAAAAAACCACTACAAAAACAATTGCATTGTACCAAGTATTGAATCTGTCCTGATAATTTTATTTGAAACTGTCTCATTGCTATTTGTTCTTCAATAAAACAATCCAGTGTATCATATTAAATGTTTTTCATATGTTGAACTACCCTTTCATTATAAAGATAAGTCCCAGTTGAAAAAAATGGTGTAATAATATTGTTTAATTTTAAAATATAGAGTCAAAACATTTCATTTTTCTAAAGAAAATTTTCCTGTAATATGACATTTTTAGGTCTGCTTAGAAAGTTATTTTAAGCCTATCTATAAATGGCTTCAAAGGAATTTCTAAGAAAATAATCTTGATTTTTCCCACAGTTTTTAAAGACACAACCTAATGAGTTGCAGTCAAAAGAAAAAATTTTAAAATATGGCTGTTTGAGAATTATTATTTTAGATGATAGTTTTGACAAAGACAACCTGCAGTGGTTCTATCTGTTGTTTCATTCTTATACATTTGCCTCCTTTGAGTGTAGTTAGCATTTGTAACTTGTTCATAACAAATAAGATATGGCAGAGTTTATAATATGTCATTCAAATGATTATGTTAAGTAGGATTGTAACTTCCTTCTTCCTAGACTCTATCCCATGTTACCTTTAATGAAACCAACTACTACATCATGTGCCACCTCAAGCAAATCTCCTATGATGGTGATCTGATGTATGTCTTCCTAGTAGCTTTGGAGCAACTGAGCCTCTAGTCCAAAGGTCAAATGGAGCTGGAGCTGGATTGTGTCAACACTTCAATAAGCAAGTTTGGTTGTGGGTATTTTCTCAGTGGATTCTGAGATGAGATTTCAGCCACAGCCAACAGTGATTTTAGCCTCACCAAAAAACTTGAAATGTAGACCAAACATAAGCTGTGCTATGATTTTTGATCACCACAAACTTTGAGATAATTGCTTTGAAATTTTAGCTGCTAAGTTTATGGTAATGTTATATGGTGGAAGGATAACAAATAAAAGTGGTCATTTTATCTGTCACCTAATAAGTGCACATTATACATGAAGTCTTACCCTTAATGGTAGTATTTAGTTACCTAGCTAGATGATTGATTATAAACAAATAGATAAATACATACATACATACTTGATAAATCCTCAAAATCATAAGTATATGACTTTAAAGACTATTATTATTTCTATATAGTGGGAAAAGTTAAGACATATAATGTTTAGTTTTTTATCTAAAGTTATGGGACTGCTTTGTGCAGAATTCTTGCTATACTATGTTAGCAACCACCATGAATTAACACAATAAATGAAACTGTTAGAGTATTATAGAAGGCATTGAACATAATGAAGTCTTCTAAACCTGTGATTGTGAAAAGTACATAAAAATATGAGCCAATTCTAGCATTTCTACATGTAGGTATTAGATTTTACTATTCATTAATTATGTAACTTATATTTATTATTTTTCATTATAATTATTTCAAATAATTTTTACAATTAGAAATTATATTTATGGGGTTAATTAAAATAAAACTAGCAAATTAGGCAATGATTCAATATTTCTTTGGCATGATGATATTTATTTATATTTTCTACCAACTTTATTTTTCAGTATCTTCACTTCCCATCTGAAGTCTTCTCCTAGTTGAAAATACTAAAATATTATCTATGAAGAAGCATAACTTCTCTGATGACTAGTTACAAGGTGGATTGCAGAAAAAATAAATATAAGAGAGGTAGACTATAGTATAGATCAATAGGAAATATAAAGATGGACACATGGAGAGAAAAAAATAAAGATTATCATGAGACACAAAAGGAAATTGATGGAAAAATGAGAGATAATGAGAGTAAAACAATTCATAAGTTTTAATGAGGAATTTCCAACCCTAAAACCTGCTTTAAATTAAATGCAAGAAACACTGAAGCCCAATCATAATAAATAACAAAAATCACCACCATCTAACTTAAAGAACTACCAAAACTTAAATACAAAGAAGAAACTCTAAAACAGCTAAATAAAGAAAAACTGATATTACCATCAAGGTAGTGCAATGAGATTAATATCTAAATACCTAACAGAGCGGCTGCGAAGATAGCTCAGCATCTAATTGCCTGCCTTCCAAGCAAAAGGACCCAGATTTGGTACCCTGTACCACATGGCATGCCAGGCTTGGGCTGTGCCTGCTGCATGCCTGTAATCTGAGCACCTAAAAAGTTGAGATAGGAGGATCATTACAAGTCCAAGGTGAGTGTTGATACCCTGTACAAAACACATACATAAAGAAAAAAAAAATTAATAATAATTTGGCAACCAAAATGAAAATGTTCTTATACCATCCATCAACTTAAAATTCTATAATTAGTTAATATTGCATTCAAAATATCAGTTGAAAGTGTACACACATGGCTGTGACTCATCCACATGTCTGGAACTGACAAAGGATCTACAAAGTAAGGTACAGGGTTACAGGATAAAACCTGAGGGGACTTGACTGGCCTCATCAGATACAAAAGTTACATTTTTTGTTATATAGGTCTTGCTTTATCTCGGTCTTAACCATCCAGCAGAAAAGTATAAAAATGAGGTATATAAAATAAGGTCATAATAATAAGCTGAGTTGTAGATGGCTCTGGTCAACAACTTCTTCAGAAAAACCCACTAATATTGTGGACTTCTGGACTGTGTTGGATTGTTTTGCTGAATTCAGGCACCTATAATAATTGAATGACAATGGAATACCCATATTTGACAGGACTAAACAAAAAAGGGGGTACAAAGGAAGAACCATTCTGTGTTTGTATAAACAGCACAGTTAGGATAGATATACAGTACTTTTGCATAATTCTATGACAAGGAAGATTTGCACTAATAGTGTTTGGACAGGATATCCTGTCTGCTTCTTTTACTATGGATAAGCACTAGCAAACTAACAATTTAAAAAGTATTAATTATTGAAACTATAATTCAGGTTTCAAAAAAGATAAGTATACAGCTACATTCTCTTAATTCATTGATTAGAGGCATCTGCTATAATAGTGTTTGTAAGTAGAATATCATGTATGCACATTGTACAACAAAAAACCAATAAGAAAACAATATGCAATGTATTAATTATTGAATCTGTATTATTAATTTGATTTGAACTGTCTCATTGAATAGAAATGATATAAAAAGAATATGGGCAGAAGTAACAGCAGAATACTTCCCAAATATGAAGAAACAATCTAATATTCAGGTAACCAAAGCATACACAACACCAAATAATTTCAGCTCAACTAAAAATACACATATAATAGTCAAGACCCTAGACATCCAACAGAAGAATAATATAAAACTGAAAGCTCCTAGAGAGAAGAAGGAGATCATATTCAAAGGAAAATCCATCAGAATTACAGCCAACTTCTCTACACAAACCATGAAGGCAAGGACAGGATGGAACAGAGTTCTTCAAGTTCTCTATGAAAAAAAATTCGAGCCCAGACAATTATTCCCTGAAAAACTCTCTTTCAAGTTTGATGGAGAAGTGAAATACTTCCATAACAAAAACAACTAAAGAATTTCATGATGACAAAGCCATCTTTACACCAGCTACTGAAAGATGTCCTAGACAGAGATCAAAATGACGAGAACTCCATGAATGAGAATGGGAGGAACACACTAAACAACACAAATAATTAAACACAGGAAAAAAAGGAGTAAACAACAGCAGGTAAATATCATGACAATCATAAATCAACACATTTTAATAATAATCATCTATGTAAATGGGCTCAATCATGAATTACGAGAAATAGTCTGGCACAGTGGATTAGGAAACAAAATCCAACAATATGTTCTATACAAGAAACACACTTAACTCAAAAAGGCATTCATAGGCTTAAAGTCAAAGGATGGAAAACAATACTACATGCCCCAGCACCTCAGAAAAAAGTAGTAGTAGCAATTCTGTTCTCAGACAGTCTCAACTTCAAACCAAGAATGATCAAAGACATAAAGAAGGCCACTATATATTGGTTAGGGGAAAAATACAAGAGAAAGAGGTAACACAAATAATTATCTATGCACCAAACACAGGAGCACCCAACTATTTAAGACAAACTTAATGAACATGAAAATCTAATATCCAACACCACAATCTTAACAGGAGACCTTAACATGCTGTTATCTCAAAAAGATCGGTCAACCAGAAAAAAATTAGCAAAGAAGTAACAGAGCTGAGCTGGAGTTTGGAAAAACTGAACCTGGTGGACATATACATAGTGTTCCACCCAACCACAGCTGAATACACACTTTTTGCAGCTTCACGTGGGTCATTTTCTGAAATAGACAATATACTAGTCCATACACCATTCTTAAGTATCTTCAAGAAAACAGAAATTATCCTATCCATATTCTCTGACCACAGGGCAATGAAACTGGAACTAAATGACAAAAGAAACCAGAAAAGCCCACTAAATTCATGGAAATGAAAGAACAGTGTACTCAGAAATCAATGTGTCACAGATGAAATTAAAGGAGAAAATCAGCAATATCTAAATTTACTGAAAATTCAACCACAACTTACTAGAATTTATGGGATGAGATGAAAGCAGTTCTCAGAGGGAAAACCATAGCTCTGAACTCACATATTAGGAAAACAGAATGGGAAAAAATAAATGCCTTAATGTTACACCTCTGACATCTAGAAAAGGAAGAGCAAACCGAATCACAAGCCCAAAGATGCGAAGAATCCGTAAAGATTAGAGTAGAAATTAATTCAACTGAGATGAATAAAACAATTGAAAGAATCCACAAATCAAAAAGCTGGTTCTTTGAAAGACTAAATAAAGTTGATAAGCCCTTAGCTAACCCAATCAAAAAGATGAAAGAAAGAATTCAAATACAAGCAATAAGGAATCAAAAGGGTGAAATCACCACAGACCCACTGGAAATTCAGATTATCAATAACTACTTCGAGAATATTTAGGCCCACAGAACAAAAGACACATTAGAAATGGACAAATCCCTTGAAAGGCTCAAATAACCAAAACTGAATCAAGGAGACATAATAACTCTCAATAAGCCAATAACAGCCAACCAAATACGAAATGTAATCAAAAAAACCTGCCGGCAAAGAAAAGTCCAGGTCCCGATGGATTCACAGCTGAATTCTACAAGAAATTTATAGAGGATATAACCTCTATAGTCCCCAAACTCTAAAATGAAATTGACTAGGAAGCAGTACTCACAAAATCATTTCTGGAGACAAGTATTAAACTGATTTTAGAATCAGAAAAAGACACAACCAAAAAACGTGAACTGTAGGCCAATAGCCCCCATGAACATAGATGCAAAAATCCTCAATAAAATCTTAGCAAATAGAATACAACAAATTGTCAAGAAGATCATACACCATGACCAAGTATGATTAATCCCAGGAATGCAAGTATGGTTCAATATTCGAAAATCTATAAATGTAGTACACTCTATTAATAGACTGAAATCTAAAAACCTCACGATCATCTCAATTGATGCAGAAAAAGCTTTAAACAAAGTCTGACACACATTCATGTTCAAATCCCTACAGAAAATTGAAACATATGGCCTCTACCTCAATTTGATAAATGCCATCTTTGACAACTCAATATAATTCTAAACAGGGAAAAACTGAAATCTTTTACTCTTAAATCAGGTACCAGATAAGGATGTCCTCTATGTCCCTCCTATTCAATATAGTTTTGGAATCATTAGTAACAGCCATTAGAAAACAGTGAGAAATAAGAAGAATAAAAATAGGTAAAGAAGTTAAAATATCAGCGTTTCAGATGACATGATTCTTTACTTGAAGACCCAAAAAAATTCCACCAAGAAACTACTAGAATTGATACACAAATTCAGTAGTATAGCAGGATACAAAGTCAATACTCAAAAGTTAATAGCATTCCTCTACACAGATAACAAACACACTGACAGGGAAACTATAGAAGCAATATCTTTTAAAATAGCACCACAGAAAATGAAATACTTTGGGTTTCACGTAACCAAGGAAGTCAAAGATCTTTTCACATAAAATCACAACATGCTAAAAAAGAGGTCACAAAGGATATCAGAAATTAGAAAGTTATTCCATGCTCCTCGATAGGAAGAACCAACATCGTGAAGATGGCCATACTCCCAAAATTGTTGTGCAGATTTAATGCAATCCCTATCAAACTGCCACCAACATACCTCCCAGACCTAGAGAAATCATTTCTAAAATTTATTTGGAACCAGAAAAGACCTAGAATAGCAAAGGCAATCCTGGCCATCAAAGACAATGCAGGAGGCAACATATTTCCTGACTTGAAATTATACTACAAAGCCACAGTGATAAAACCAACATCGTATTCGCAACGAAATATACCTGAGTATCAATGGAATAGATTAGAAGCTGCAGAGGCCTCTGTGAACACATTCAGTCACCTGATCGACAAAGTGGCCAAACACGCTTAGTGGAAGAAAGATAGCCTCTTTAACATTGGTGCTGGGAAAACTCACTTTCTACATGCTGAAAACTAAAACTTGATGCAGGTCTATCAACATGCACTAAGCTAAAGTCAAAATGGATTAAAGATCTAAACATTAAATCATGAACACTCAATTTCTTGGAAGAGAAAGTAGGGGAACCCTTGAGGACATAGGGGTAGGCAAAGAGTTCATGAACAAACATGTATTCACACAGGAAACACTTGAAATAATTAACAACTGGTATCAAAACTTGAGAAGTTTCTACACATCAAAAAAGTAGTTAAAAAAGTGAAAATACAATGGACAAATTGAGAAAAAATCCTAACTAATAAGCACTGAGACAAAGGTCTGCTCTCTACAATATTTAAAGAACTAAGGTATATTAGGGCCCTCAAATTTAAAGATCCAATCCAGAAATGGGCATCTGAGGTGAATACAAACTTCTCAGAGCATGAAATTACAAAAGTGAATAAATACATGAAAAGATGCTCCACATTGTTAGCAATCATGAAATGCAAGTTAAAACAACAATGAAACACCATCTCACTTCAGAAAGAATGGCTATCATAAAGAAATCAACCAAGAGAAAATGTTGGACCAGATGTGGAGAAAATCAAACACTGCTCCACTGCAGGTGGGAATGTAGACTAGTGTGACCATTGTGGAGATCAGTGTGGAGACTCCTCACAAAAGTAGGAATGGAAATCCCCCTCAAGACAGCTATCCTCCTACTGGAAATTTTCCCGAAGGAACTGAAAACATCATATCACAGTGATATATACGTACCTATGTTTATAGCTGCACAATTTGTGATAGCCAAATCTTGGAAACAACCAGGATGCCCGTCACATGAAGAATGGTTGTAAAAGATGTGGTATTTCTATACCATGGAGTATTACTTGGCTATAAATGATGATAAATTTGAGGCATTTATATTGAAGTGGATGCCACTTGAACATATACTCATAAGTGAAATAAACCAGACACACATGTGCAAATATTGTGTAGTCTCCCTAGTATAAGAAATCAAAAGAGAAATACAAATAGAAATGTATAACAACAACTAGAAATAATTTAGTCAGATAGTTAGGGTAAACTGAACTACATATGTTGCAGGGTACTAATCAGTGTCTCTTGTGGATGGCAAACAATCTAAGTTCACAGATCAAAATTTTGAGAAATAGAAGCACTGCAAATTCAGCCAACATTTTTACCATCCCTTTCAAGGTTTGTGAAGACAGAAAACATAGGAGAACCTGTACTATAATCTCAAGGAACTCATCTGTGCCCCAAATTTCTTGATCAAGGGGATTGTGGAGCCACATTGTAATTCGATTTGATGATCTATAGTGTGCCTAAGGAGAGTCACATGGAGAGAAATCTGGTCAAGCAATGGTCATGACTCATCCACATGGCTGACACTGACAAAGGATCTACATTGTAAGGTGCGGGGGTACATGATAAACCCTGAGGGAATTTGAATGTCCTCATTAGATACAAAAGCTACACTTTTTGTTATGTAGTTCTTGCTTTATCTCGGTCTTAACCATCCATCAGAAAAGTATGCAAATGATGTATATAAAATAAGGCCATAATAATAACCTGAGCTGTAAATGGCTCTAGTCAACAACTTCTTTAGATAACCCACTACTATTGTGGACTGGTGGTTTGTGTTGGATTGTTTCACTGAATTCAAGTATGTATAATAATTGAATGACAACAGAGTACCCATCTTTGACAGGACTAAACAATAAAAAGGGGGATACAAAGGAAGACCCATTCTGTGTTTGTAAAAACAGTGTAGTTAGGATAAATATCCAGTTACTTTCATGTAATTCTGTGAGAAGAAAGATTTTCACTAATAGTGTTTGGACAGGATATGCTGTATGCTTCTTGTAGTATGGATAACCACTAAGAAAATAACAATGTAATAAATACTAATTATTTTATCTGTAGTATAATTCAACTTTAAAAATAAAAGATAATTATACTGTTACATACTCTTAATTCATTGATTAGAGGCATCTGCTTTAATAGTGTATGTAAATAGAATATCATGTACTGAATCTTGTACAACAAAAAGCCACTAGGGAAACCATACACAATGTATTAATTATTGAATCTGTCGTACTAATTTGATTTGAAACTGTCTCATTTCTATTTGTTTTTCAATAAAATAAAATTTTAAATGATGATTATTTACATTAAAACCCAAATAACAAGTACTGGTGAGGTCCAAAAGAGAAAAAGCACTTTTATGTTGCTACCATACTGTTACAGTCACTATTGAAATCAGTATAGAGGTTTATTAAATAAGAAAAAGTAGAAATTAGATAAGTTATTCCCTGATAGGTATCTTTCTGATAGAATAAAGACATCGTGACACATGTGATGCATACCTATTTTGCTCCCATATTAATAATAGCATAACTTATGATAGCTAATTCATGTAAATGGCCTATATGTCAATCCATAAATTAGTGATAAAATAAAATGTGACATTAATTACTGAACCATAATAAAGGAAAAATTTAAATGATTTGTTGGAAAATGGATGCATCATCAGATCATAATGTTGAGTAAAATAAGCCAGGCACAAATGATTAATTTTTGCCTGTTTTATATGAGAAACACCAAGTAAAAATAAATTAAAGAGCAAATGAAAAATAGATAACTGGATTACAGATCTTTTGCAAGGTCCAAAATGTTGGCTGGCCTTGTGGCTCTTCTCTTTCTCCAATTTTGATCTTTGAATTTAGGTTGTTAACCATCTAGAAGAAAAGCTGATTAGTATCCTGCAGCATATGCTATTCACTTTGCCTTATCTGACTCAATTGATTTTACTTGTTATACATTTCCTTTTGTATTTCTGCTTTTTGCTTGTTATACTAGGGAGAATTTCAAGGTCAGCGAAGACTCAGGACATAGGAGAACCTGTACTGAAAAATGAGACTCAGGTGAGCTCCAAATTTTCTGAGCAAGGAGATTGTGGAGCCACAGAGGAAAGAGATTGAAGTTCTATAGTGTGCCTGGGGAGAGTCACTTGAAGAGAAAACTTTCTCTCAGGCTCTCACAGAGAGCAATCTGGTCAAGCATTGGCTGTGACACATCCACATGGATGACACAGACAAAGGAACTACAGAATAATGTACAGGACTACAAGATAAACCCTGAGAAGACTTCAATGACCACATAGGAAATATAAAGTACATGTGTTGGTATATAAGTTTTGATCTACCTAGGTCTTAACCATCCAGCAGAAAAGTATAAATGTATAAAAATGAAGTATACATCGTGAGCCCATAATATTAAGCTGAGCTGTAAATG
>PVKA01009617.1:50824-67854 GCA_004027165.1 Ctenomys sociabilis | reverse complement strand
CAATGTTCATAAATTTTTTCCAGGTCAAATATTTTAACTAAAACTTTAGAAATTTCTATGACATAGTGATGCTTTGTAAAAAGTGACCACCATTTCTAAAGTTCTTATAATTTAATATTACCCCTGAACAAAATGCAAAGGTGTACACTGTACATTTAGAAAGAATAAACATGTCTTTGCTCTCCAAAAAAAAAAAAAACAAAACAAAAACTGGACTTCTATATCCTCCTTTAGTGTAGATTGTCTTAATTTAAGTACCACAAAAATGTAAGTACAATGGTTTTATTCAAAAAATGAAGAGAAAACAGACCAAGCAGTTTGAAGAGTTTATGAGTCGCCTTGAGAAGCTTCAGAAACATGAGAGGAAACTGGGGTGTGATATGTTATTTTAACAGAATTTTAAAAAACTGAAAATTTCTACAAGATTCAATTCCACTTCTCCAAAGACTATTTCATAAAAAGAAGTCTATGAACAAATAAGACTGAGGAAACTTACACTACACTGTCATCTACATGGTTATAAGCAAACCAATGATACTGACACCTTTTTGAAATAAAAAACATGACCTGCTTAAAATATATTGAGTTTTGGGGCTGGAGAGACAGCTGGGGCCAGGGAGATAGCTCAGCAGAATAAGCACTTGCCTGGCAAGTGCAAAGCCCTAAATTCAATCCCTGGTACTGCAAAAAAAAAAAAAAAAAAAAGAGAAAGAAAGAGGGAGAGATTGTTTTGAAAATTTGACCATGGAACCCATTTTTCTAATTAATTATAACACCACCATTATAAACTCGTAATTTATGTAAATTATTTTGAGAAATATTGGCCTGGGGTTTTAGTTAGCATTGTAAAAGTAGAGGAGCTTGGAAAAGAGGACAGCAAGGCTGGATGAAATCCACACAGGGGTCTCACTGAGATTAGTCTCTAAGTGAACCCTGAGCCAGGGAAACTTCTCACATTTAATGAGGGCTACAAACAGGCTAAGGAATGTGCATAAATAATTGCTATCTACATTGCCTTTTGGCATTCACCATTTAGTTTACATATCATTAGTTGGTAACTTCCAAGATAAAGGAACAAAGAACAGACAGGGCGCTGCCTCCAGGAATCTGTTACTACCTCACCTCTAGCTTGTTGGAATTAAAGGAGCCAGTTTTCTGCTGCTCTGTTCTTTGTTTCTTGCTTGTTGGGTACAATATTTCTGACTCAAATCACTACAAATCAGGACCTTGAATAACTAGGTAAGACAGAGAACTGAGAGAGTTTACCAGTCAAGGAGAAATGCCACACACAAGAACAAAATGAGGGCAGTAAATATATCAGACTAATTTAAGCTATTATTTTTCTAATATCTTATGGACACTAAGAAAAAGAATATCAATTATTTAGCAATTCACTAAGTTATAACGAAGACAAAAATAAATTGGTACCATCTGATCTAATTTTAATTACGGATCTTGAAACATTTAAAAGTATTTAATAATTTTAATATTTTCTTTGTAAGAAACAATTTACATTTATATAGAGAAATTTTTCCAATGCTAACTTGGATTATTTGCATAGAAAATAAAACCATAGTAACTAAAGTATTACTTGAGCTGAGGATTTAGCATATGCTTCTGGAAAGAATTTTCATCGCATTTATAAGGCTTCTCCCATAAAATGTTCAAATGAAAAACAGCTCTAAAACTCTGACAGCAAAAGCTGTGAATATAGCTCCAGGGGGCTAGGGAGAGAGCTCTGAGGTCTAAGTGCCTATCTGGCAAGCACAAAGATCCAGGCTAGCTGTGTGGGCTACCGAAACCAGGTGTAGTGGTACACGCCTGTAATCCCAGCACTGGGAAGGCTGATATAGGAGAATCACTACAAGTCCTGCACCAAATAAATAAAGATAGCTTACGAGCTAAAAATGGCCTATCACACTGACTTAGGCCATATGCTTTCTTGATAGGCTACTCTGAAAATGCCCTAACAAAACAGATACAAGGATGCTATAAATCTGATACATCTTTCCTCTGTATTACCTACAGGGTAAGAAACAGGTCAAAGTGGCAATCTAATAAGTGGGAATTTCTAAATTATTAAAATTTAAACTCATGGATCAAAGACTAAAAGTTCCTTTAAATAACAAACAGCAAAAAGTGACAGGCTTTTGAAATTATTATTTGAAATAAATAGTTCTCCAAGTTCAACAAAAATAAATTCCTCAAAATAGAAGTTTTAGCAATTCTCTGGTTTTTGATAAAATTATTTTTAAAAAAACAAACTTACATTATTCTATAAATGCAATGCATACATACATCCAAGCCTCTAAATTATATTCTGCAAAATTTCAAAGGAAATATAGTTTTATCTTTTTAGTATCATTGCTCTTACTGATTTTGAATGCAAAAACTTTAGAAAGAAAAAGTAGCCTATTCTTCAGTACTGAAAAAGCATATGAAACAATTCTCACTTTTTAGGACCAGAGAAATTCTAAGAAGTATGTTACTGTTTTTTGATAGTCAAGTACAAACTGCTGTGGGTACCAGGAGTCTAGGAAGGAGAATGACCAATACAATTCTGAGAAGACTACGGGTACTCTTATTTGAAGATCATGTTGCAGACAAACAGCAATTCTTGAAAAGTTTTTTAAAAAAAACATTTGATGTTTAAATACAAAAATATTATTTGATATTTGTTTTACAAATTATGTGGTAAGCACCTTCTGTACCCACTAAAGAAAGGAAAATCCATCCAAGCATCTAAAAAGAAAGTTTTCTTTTTCTTTTTTTAACGTATTTAGTACAGGGTCTACAGGGTCTCACTGCACAGAACAGACTTGTAGTGATGATCCTCTTGTTTTTGGCTTCCCAAGAGCTGGGATTGCAGGTACCTGCCACTTACACCTAGTCGCATTTGCTGTCTCAGTATGCCCTGGGGGTGGGGCTGACATGGCATGGGGATTGAATCCCAGTCCCCTGGCACCTGCCCAAGCTGGTGCTTTAGTCCACTGAACTATCTGGTCAGCACTTTAAAAAATTTCAAAAGGTACAAGCACATCACATCCTTTCTGGATTTACAAACTGGTATTAATATTCAAGAATTTTGGAAGTTCTTAAAATTTAAGTTTTCCGTAAGGCCACAAGAATGAGTTTGTAGAGAACAGAACAGGATGGGAAGAAGGATTGGGTGGCACAAAGGAACTCTTGCTGGAGCTGCCAGTGCCTTGCCCGTGGAAGGCCAAGTTGTGAGCTGGTTCCGCATTCCACCTTTACCCATGTTCAATGCCAGAATATAGATAGGTGGCATCCTATTACTCATGGAAAGGTAGGAGAAAATGCTATGAGTCTGCTGGAGAGGACACAAAACTATCATAAGAAGGGGCTGGGAAGATAGCTCCCTGGCAAGCACAAAGACCCGAGTTCTATCCCTAATACCGTATGCCATGTGGAACCTAGAACCCTGGGTACGCCGTGCTGGCACCAAAACTGGGTGTGGTGCACACCTGTAATCCCAGCACTAGGGAAGCTGAGGCAGGAGGATTACAAGTCTGTACTGAACAGCGAGACCCTGTATTAAATTTAAAAAAAAATTAAAAAGAAAAAGTATCAAATGTATGGCAGGGCCATGTAACACAGCTCCACCCTTCTCACACCTCACACATCCACCATAAATTAAACTGATTGAAAAGCTTCTCTTTCAAAAACAGTGAAACACCTTTTAGAACTGCTCTGATACTAAGCAGTAAGAATTGCTTCATATGCTTTTTCAGTACAGAGGTGTAGCCATTTTCTTTTCCAAAGTTTTCTATGTTCAAAATAATGCAGTGATAAATAAATGCTTGCAAAAGTGAAGTTTTCCACATATACAAATTACTAGAAATAATTTTTTAAAAAAGTAATGAGTGATACTAATGAATGAGTGATATTAAGTAACTCAACCAAGACACAAATGTCAACTGGTAGAAGACTGAGTTTTTTAAGCATACCAAGATAGCACCTAAACAAATTATTTTTATTTTGAGTCTAGAAAGTATTTTCCAAGGAAAGGTGAATCTGAGAGGAATCTATAAACTGTCAAAATGGAAAGTTTTGGATAGCTGAATCAGCATGAGGGCACTGGCATTAGCACTTTTTAATAAGACAGGCAGGAGAAACTAGAACACCTTCACCACCAAGAAAGTTAAAGCCATCTATCTAGAATGGGACACAAATTTTGCAAATCACAGATAAGAGATCCATAACCAGAATATATAAATAGTTCTTATAATTAGTGAAAAAATTCAATTTTTAAAAAATGGGCAAAGGTATGAATAGATATTTCTCTGAAGATGTTATTGGTATTGGTATCGATATAGGAGAAAGAAACTCCCAACCTGCTTGACATCCAGTACAAGTTCCTGCTCTCTAAATGGGGGAATGAGGTCTAGGAACAATGGAGTTTAAGAGTAGAATATATTTATTAGGGGAAAAAAAGCTTCTTTTTGACAGAGAGCTAACAGGGATCCTGTGTGGGCTGCTAAAGACCTTGCCTTTTCTAGGGATTTTTATAAAGCAAAACCACGAGGTGAGGCAGGTCCAAGGTGGGGAAAAATGGGAAATGACAAGGTTGACATGTGATGGGACAAAATTATGGTCAACTAGTAAGATTACAAGCATAACTGCTCAGGTAATATTGATTAAATGAGGATATAATGGGGAAGCAAGTCACATACCAAGTGAGTATGAAACAGAAGGGCTCTTCCTAGCATGTGAAGGTGATGGATATCTATTTTGAGTATCAATCACGCCATTTATCTCTAGGGGAAGTGTGTGCATGCATTCATTTCATCTTCTGTTTAGGTCTGGCCCTCAAAGGATGCACCTCTCCCACAGGTACAAAGTCTCCCATCTGCTGGACTGGTTCAGCTGTCTGACTGCCAACAAAATTTCTACCTAATATAGTTGCCTATAATAATATGTAAGTAACCAATAAGCTTAGGGAATGAAACTCAGCATCATTATTTATTAGGGAAAATGAATTCAAAATAATATTGTGTTATGGTTTGTGTCTAGTTGTCCCCCCAAAGCCTCATGCAGTCATGGGGTGAGGACTTCTGGAGTTTGACATTAACTCATGATCTACTGGGATTATGGGTTTTAGTATTACTGGGATTATGGGTGTGAGTACTACACCCTAGCCTGGGGCAGAGAGCCTGAATGTACTATAAGAGACAGAGAGAAGACTTTCTGCAGCTATTGCTCTTTGTTGTCATTGTTGCTGTTCGGCTGCCATGAACTGATGCTCTCTGCCACGTGCCCCTTTGCCTTGGAGCCAGCTGAATATAGACCTCCAGTAACTGTGAGCTAAATAAGCCTTTCTTTCCTTCATTTTGGGTGTTGGGTATTTGTCCCAGCAATGAGAGAAGAGTAACTAAGACAGTGAGATATCATTTCAAATTCTCAACAGGTTAGAACAAAACAGACAGTAACAAGCATTGGTAAGGTTATGGAGTGGGAACTGTAAGCCACTTTGGAGAAAGTCTGGCAGTTCCTCAAAAGGCTAAACACATAATTACATTATAACACAGCAATTACACTTCCACAAAAATCTATATAGGAACATCAACACCAGATGTCATTAATGCCCAAAGAATGAAAATGATTCAAAAGTCCAACAATGGCTACATGGGTAAATAAAACTGTGTACATCCATTATCAACATGAATGAAGTATTATCATGCTAAGGGAAAGACATCAATCACAAAAGGCCATGTATTTGTTGGACATGGTGGCACATACCTGCAATTGCAGCACTTGAGAGGTTAATGCAAGAAGATCACTAGAAATTTTGAGACCAGACTGTGCTATAGTGAATTCAAGGCCAGCCTGAACTACACAGTAAGATCTTGTCTTAAACAAAAAGTAATGAAAAACAAATAAAAAACATAATTTAATTTATTATGTTTAAGATTCCACTTGTATGAAATAGCCAAAGTAAGCAGTTTTAAGTTAGAAAGTAGGTTTGGTTACCTAAGGCCACTGGCAGTGAAAAATAATAGGGTACGATTGGCAAGTTAATTCTAAAAGTTGCAAGGTTTTAGGAGATGATGAAAATGTTCTACTAAAGTGAACTTGTGAAGAAATGCACTTGGTAGCCTTTTACAGAGTGTTCCACCCAAAAGTGTCAGAATACACATTTTTCTCAGCTGTGCATGGGTTGTTCTCCAAAATAGATCATGTGCTAGCACAAAGAACATGCTTAAGTAAATGCAAAGGAATCAAAATTATCCCATGCACATTATCTCACCATAGTGTAATGAACTAGAAATTATTGATAAAGGAAACAGCAAAAACTCTATAAATATATGGAAACTAAATAATACCCTCCTGAAAAATCAATGGGTCATGGATGAAATTAAAGAAGAAATTAAGCAATATATACAATCTAATGAAAATGTAGATACAACTTACCAGAACCTGTGGGATGCAATGAAAGCTGTCTTTTTTTTTTTTTTTTTTTTTTGGTGGACCTGGGGATTGAACTTAGGTCCTTGCACTTGCCAGACAAGCACTTATTCTACTGAGTCATCTCCCCAGCCCTGAAAGATGTCTTAAGAGGGGAATTTATAGTGATAAATTCTCATATCAGGGAAGCAGAATGAGCCCAAATAAACAATCTTATGTTGTACCTCAAACTCCTAGGAAAAAAAAAATAGCAAGTGAAGTCCAAAGCCCAAAGAAGACAGGATTATAGAGATCAGAGCAGAAATAAATGTGATGGAAGGGGATGGGGAGATAGCTCAGTTGAATAAGCACTTGCCTGGCAAGTGCAAGGGCCTGAGTTTAATCCCTGGTTCGGCCAAAAATAAATAAATAAATAAATAATATAAATAAATAAATAAATAAATGCAATGGAGACTAATAAAATAACACAAAGAATTAATGAGTCAAAGAGTTGGTTCTTTGAAAGAATAAATAAAATAGATAAAAACCCCTACCCAACCTCTTTAGACAAAAGGAATGAAAATATTCAAATTCATGCAATAAGGAAAGAAAAGGGTAAAACCACTATAGACTCTATAGAAATTCAGAAGATTATCAATACCTATTTCCAAAATCTTTACTTTTACAGAATGGAAAATACAGAAGAAGTGGAGAGACTGCTAGATACAGATTAACTACCATAGCTAAATCAAGAAGATATAACAATTCTGAATAACTCAGTGTTAGTTAATGACATTGAAACTATAATCAAAAATTTAACAACAAAAAAAGCCCAGGTCCTCATGAGTTCAAAGCTGAATTCTAACAGAAATTTAGGGGAGGCTGGGGAGATAGCTCAGTAGAATAAGCGCTTGCCTGGCAAGTACAAGGTCCTGAGTTCAATACCTGGTACAAAAAAAAAAAAAAAAAAAGAAAGAAAGAAAGAAAGAAAGAAAGAAAGAAAGAAAGAAAGAAAGAAAGAAAGAAAGAAAGAAAGAAATTTAGAGTGGACTTAATGCCAACTCTTCTGAAGCTCTTCAATGAAATTAAAAAGAAAGCAATTCTCCCAAACTCATTCAGGGAGGCAAGTATTACTTTGATACAAAAATCAGAGAGGGACCCAACCAAAAAAGAGAAATATAGGCCAATTTCTCAAATGAACAGATGCAAAAATCCTCAATAAAATACTACCAAACAGAATACAGCAAATCATAAAGAAGATTATGAACCATGACCAAGTGGGATTCATACACAAAACCATAAATGTAACACTAAAGCAACAGAGCCTAAGACAAAAATTTCATAATCATCTCAACAGATGGTGTTGACAAGGTCCAACACTCATTCATGATAAAAAACACTACAAAAAATCAAAATAGATAGTCTTTATCTCAATCTGATAAAAGTCATCTAAGACAAATCAACTTCCAACATTATACTCAATGGACAAAAATTGAAAGCCTTCATTTTAAAATGAGGAAAAAGACAAGGATGT
Organism: Ctenomys sociabilis; assembly: GCA_004027165.1. Lineage (NCBI taxonomy): Eukaryota > Metazoa > Chordata > Mammalia > Rodentia > Ctenomyidae > Ctenomys > Ctenomys sociabilis. The sequence goes on along the minus strand of PVKA01009617.1, from coordinate 59,915 downwards.
CCACTGTTACCACTCCTGTTCAATATAGTTCTGGAAACATTAGGCACAGCAATTAGACAAGAGAAAAAAAAAATAGTGATTGGAAAGGAAGAAGTGAAATCATCATTATTTGCAGACGACATAATACTCTATATAGAAGTAAAGACTAAAAACTCCAGAGAGACTTGTAAATTTAATAACCAAATTCAGTAGCATATCAGGATACAAAGTTAACATTCAAAAATCAATAGCATCTCTATACACAAGCAACGAATGCACTGAGAGAGAAATTATGGAAACCACACCTTTCACAATAACACCCAAAAAAGAAAATACTTAGGAATCAATCTCACAAAGTAAAAGATATATACAGCAAAGATTATAGTACTCTGAAAAAAAAGAGATCAAAGAGGATTTCTGAAAATGAAAATACATTCTGCGCTCCATGACAGAAAGAACCAACATTGTGAAAATGGCCACACTTCCAAAATTGTTACACAGGTTCAATGCAATATCAATTAAAATACCATTAGTATATTTCACAGAGCTAGAAAAAAAAGTACCTAAAATTCATCTGGAACCAGAAGAGACCTAGAATAGCAAAATCAATCCTGAGCAACAAAAGAAAAGCAGGAGGCAACACAGTCCCTGAGTTGAAATTATACTACAAAGCTACTGTGATAAAATCAGCATGGTACTGGCATAAAACAGATCTGAGGATCAGCAGAACAGACTAAAAGATATAGACACAACTACAAGCACACTCAGCCACCTTATCTTTAACAAAGGGTCCAACATGTTCTTTGGAAGAAAGAAAGCATTTTTAATAAATGGTGCTGGAAATACTGGTTTTCCACAAGCCGAAGGCTTAAACCATGCACAAAACTACAGTCAGAATAGATCAAAGATTTAAAGATTAAAACTGAAACACTATAACTGTCCTACTAACCTGTTTTAAAACTGCCTCATTGTTATTTCTCAATAAAATTAACAAAAAATAAATAAAACTGAAAGACTAAATCTTCTGGAAGAGAAAGTAGGTAGAAACCTTAAGGACACAGGGGTAGGTAAAGAGTTCTTGAATACAAATCAAACTGCATGGATACAGTTCAAAGAATCAACAATTGGGATCTCATCTTTTTGAATAGTTTCTGCATGTCAAAACAAATCACCAATAGAGTAAAAAGAAAACCCACAAACTAGGCAACAATTATAGCAGATTGTCTGTCAGATAAAGGACTGCTATCAGGCCTCCAAAATTCAAAGACCTAATCCAAAAATGGGTGTCTGAGATGAATACACCTCACAAATGAGATACACATGACAAATACATACATGAAAAAATGTTCAACATCATTGATCATTCAAGGTATACAAATTAAAACACTAAGATACCATCTTATGCCAAGAGACGGCTATCATCTAGAAGTCAACCAATAACAAATCCTGCACAGGCTGTGGGGAAAAAGGAACCCTCCTACACTGTCGGTGTGAGTGCATACTGGCACAACCACTGTGGAAATCAGGGTGGAGATTCCTCAAAAAGCTAGAATTGGAGGTCCCATTCAAGACAGCTATTCCCATCCTAGGTATTTTACTAAAAGAACTGAAACCATCACACCAGAGTGATACATGTGCACCCATGTTTATAGCAGTGCAATTTGTCATAGCTAAATCTTGGAAACAACCCAAATGCCTAACAAGTGAGGAAGAGATAAAAAAGATATGGTATTTTTACAGAATGGAGTATTATTCAGCTACAAAATGATAAACTTGAGGCTTTGGTAGATAAACGGATGTAGATGGAGACAATATTGGTTAAGTGAAATAAATCAGACTCACATGTGCAAACATCGTATTAACTTGCTAGTGTGAGAACCAGAAGCCAATCTTATATGTTTATATTTGGTAATTTGAACAACTAATTCAAAGAAAGCATCATGTGACACAGCAACCATTGTTGAATTCCTATTACTTCATTTAGTGAAATCTTGTTTCGTTTGTTTTTTTCTATCACAATTCTGTGGCTATATTAAAAACAATGATCTGTACACTTCAAATGATGAATTGTATGGAATGTGAACTGTCTCAAAGCTTTTATTGAAAAAAAAAAAAAAAAAAAAAAAAGTCTTCCGACCTGGCATTTTCTACAGCAGTTAATCATCTGAGTTGCACAGGTAGACAACAGGTGCCTCAAACAGTTAAATTAACAACCTAGCAATATCTTAACTGGACGCTATGAGGAAAGTTGTGGGAGTTGATGCAGGTGGGCAGACAGCAAATATTAGGGATGGTCTTTGCCCCCCAATCACTGAAAAAAGTTAACAACACAAAAGATCTTGTAGTGAAAAATGGACAAAACCATGGAAAATGGTTACTGAGCATGTAACTCAGAGGCTTGACAGTACCTTTTGAGGGGGTAAGACCTCATTACAGTAAATTCTGTTTTTTCAAGACTTGTAAAGAACCCTAGCCAGGAGTAGGAAATGAGTTTTTAAGTGGTCACGAGCTGACACATTTGGAACAAAAGGTGTGCAGTGCCATCTAAGGCATGTGGCTGGTAAAACTTTACTGGGATAACGTGGCTCTCCTCTTCAATCAAGGGTTGTTAACAAAGCCATTTTCCGTTACGTACCGGTCGCTTAGAACCAAAGTACAACTCAACGAGCCAAACGCTATCCTGAGTAAAAACCACACTGGATTACTACTTCTAATAGCAGTGTTCATTTACGTTTTAAAAATTACGTGTAATGCTCACACCTAAAGGTTTAATAAAAGACCAAAAAAAAGTCTTTTTGTGGCAATAAACGCCTGAAAAGACAACGTGGCTGTGCACTCAGCTGGAAACTGAGGCGGCGAAGGCTTCCCGGCGGTTCCGGACGAACGTACCTCGAGTCACCCCAGGGGACGGCCGCCGCCACCGCCTCCACGGGGCTGCATTCCGGCCGCTCAGCCGAGCTGGGCTCCCGCCTCGAGGCTGCCTGCGGCCCAGAGCGGGGGCGGTTGAGCGACGGCGGCGGCCCCCACCTCAGGTCCCCGCGCCGCAAGCGGGCCGTGACCCGTTTCCATGGCGAACATCAACTCCGCGGGCGCCACCCGGAGGAGGACACGCGAATTGAGGCGCGGCTACGCTCCCTGCCCAGGCCAGACGGCGCCAAGGAGGCGCGCGCTCGTCGCCAACGCCCACCGCGGCGGTCCCGGGAGCTGCTGGAACCCCACTCCGTCTTGGGTCCTGACGCGCGGCGAACGAGCGGACCGCAATGCCACTTCTGAACTTTGACCCCGCCACGCTCCCCGCGAGAGGGTCGTCGCCCTGGTGACGAGCCGTGACGTCATTCTGGGCTGGAAGGACCTGCAACCGCCATTTTGGGGTCTTCCAGTCTCGCGATGTCTGCGACTTGGCGTGACCCCGGACTCAAGAGTGTAGGAAGACTCGGGTCCTAGGGTCCTGACTCGCGCCGCCCAACAAACCCACGCAAGCGAATCGTTTTGACTTGCTACTTTATGCTTCCTGCTAAACGTAGAAAATGTGGAAGTCCTTGCAGGCATACTTTTCTGTCTACAATTTGAAGACTTGTTGCAGGTTTGCCTGGATCAACTCTATTTATTAGTGTCATTTCCAACGTGTGTACATTGTTATGTTTGAATAGTATTTAAAACTATATAATGCTATGATCAGTGATTTTTTTTGATGTTATGAGAAATACTGTGACTTGCACCCAAATGTCAATTGGTATATGTTTTGAGAGAGATAAGGAAGCTACAGTAGAAAAATTTGAAGCTAGTAGAGGTTGGTTCATGAGGCTTGAGGAAAGACGTCATTTTCCTAACATAAAAGCAGAAGTACTAATGTAAACACTGTCCCAAGTTTTCCAGAAGATATAAGCTGAAATAATTCACAAAGGTGGTTATAATAAACATTAGATTCTCAAGGTATGCGGAGCCTGAAGATGTATATGAATTCTTGCAATCCAGCATAAAACTTTATGAGGCCTTACTTTTAAAAATAGGTGAAGAATGTGCTTTCTTAAGATGAAATCTAATCCTGAAAATGCTGTAAACATTGATGAAATAACAAAGAATTTAGAATATTATATAAACATAGCTGATAAAGCGGCGCCAGAATTTGAGAGGTCTGGCTCCAAATTTGGAAGATGTTTTATTTTGGGTAAAATGTTACCAAATAGTATTGCATGCTACGGAGGTTTCTTTTTATGAAAGAAAGAAACAATGGTGCAGGAAATTTCATTACTGTCTGATTTTAAGAAATTGTTGTAGCTACTCAGACCTTCAGCAGCCACTACCCTGATCAGTCTGCAATCATTAACATCGAGGGAAGATCTTGCACAAGTGAAAAGATTACATTTGAATAAAGACTCAGATAATTTGCATTCTTAAGCAATAAGGTATATATATATTTTTCAGACATAGGAAAATTTTTATGTACACTGAGAGACCAAAACCACTGTGTGATTTACTTTATTCTGAAAATTTGCTTTCTTGAGGTGATTTTTGGAACCGAATCTGCAATATCGCCTAGGAATAGGTCCCATGTGCTATCAGCCTTTTGTTGTATTTTCAATGAGTGGAGTTGTAAATGCATTCTTAAGTACAAAGGATTAAATTGTGCATCATGAAAATGTGTTATTAAGATAAAGGTTTATTACTAAAGTAAGGCAAAAATTACTGTGGTTCAGTTTTTTTGTTTTTAAAGCCACGGCTACTTTTTATTAGTGTGGCATTCATTTTATATTCAGGAATATTTGCGTGATGGGCACAGAGACCTTTATTATGCTTCTTAAAACCCTCCATTAGCCAAGTGTTCTGTGGTCCTACTCTCCATGAATGTTGGTTTTCCTGCATGTTCTGGACACCTTCCAGATTATTCACAGGGAGTCCTCAAGGTGGGTCCTAAGAGCTTTAACAATTGTCAGTCTTAGCTATCTTAGAGGCTCATGTGAGTGAACTTCGAAGTCATGTTCTTGGTGTCAGATCACTTGTGTTACCCCATGTGTTGGTGCTCTGCCACATTTGTGCATTTGAGACTCATAAACAATATGAGGACTATCTCATTTTTACCTTTGTACTTCAAACTTGTAAATGTACATTATAACTATTGCCCCCCCCACCCCCCACCCCCAGCTAAACAAACTAATGGTGTAATTCTAAAGCATTCAGGATTTCAGATCATAATGGGGAAAATTCATTAATGTTAAAGGGAATTCAAATCTTATTTTATAAAAAATAGGTGATTGTCTCTAGAGGGAAAGTATAGAAATAGAGAAGTAGAACACAGACATTCCAAGGAAATTAAAGATGGCTACTAGCAAGTTTTAAAGAATGAGCTTATCTTTTCCAATTCAAGGAGAAGTTAGCTAGGTGAAGAGATGACAGAGAAACATTAACTGATGAATTCACTTAACAAATGTTAAGAGCTGTGCTGGATTAAATAATATTTACATACCATATGTACTAATGAACACACTCACACACATGCTTCACAGCAAGTGTGTTGAGGTCTGCTTGTAATCCTAATTTCAACTAGATGAAGCCTTGACTATGTAGTAAGTCAGGGATGATGGCTAGGGTCGTGTTTGCCCCCCTCTGGAGTTCATGAATAGAAGCAAAATTTTGCCAAATGCTTCTGTTCATGAATGAAATAGTTTGCAAACTGAAGAGTTGGTGAAGCAAAGTATTACTGTATGTCATGGTTTTTCTCACTCCTTAAAACATGAAGCGAAGGGCCAACCAAATGGCTTAGCAGATTAAAGTGCCTGTTAGCAGGTGGAGGGGTATGTCACTGTCAGCCCTGTCCTCAGGGTATGCTGAGATGGCAATTGAGACTGGGTGTGGTGGTGTGCACCTGTAATCTCAGCTCTTGGAAGGCTGTAAACAGGTGGATCACTAGGAGTCCAATCTACTAGTGAGACCCTGAACACCCTGTACACCCTTCCCTAAAATACAGAAAAAAAATTACACTCAATTATTTTGCTGTTGTACATTTTTTGTTAAAAGTTATTACCCTGGTAGAGCTAAGGAATAAAAATTTTAATTTTGTACAAGAAAAATATTTTATGGTGCATAATTTTCTAGAATATTTAAATATAAGAGTGAATTTTATTTATTGCTAAGCACACTTAAACAAGACAGGATTGTCACTGGAAAACTAAGCTCTGTTATCTGCAGCAATGGCCACTCATCTAGGACAGTAATTTTGATATGTGAATATCAGGTGATGTGTCTTCTTAATCAATGCTCATTAAATACCAGCCATTTACCTTCTCTCATGGCTTTCCTGATGCTGAATTAAATAAAATGTGTTAACACCAGTATATTGTAAAGATTTCTACCTTGTAATAGTCATATTATTTTATTTTTAGCCTCCTTTTTGATTTAAAGTAGTGGTCAAAGACATTGAGGCCCTCAAAGATGATTTTCAACATGAAGATGTGCTGGAGCCACCCAGACACTAATCAGAAGCAATTAGGAAAAATTTGTCAAATGCTTCATTCTCTTGCCAGGCTTCACAGCAAATTACATTTAATATTTCAGGCTTGTTGCATTTAAAATAAGGCTTCCAACTCAGCAATTTTCAACAGAACTCCAATCAAAAGATCTTGCGTAAAATTTTCTTATTGCTATAGAAATGAAAAGAGTGATTGTCTATGTTGATTAGCCTTGAAGATTGCTTTGGGAAAAATTTGACAGTTCCAGTAACATGCCCATTATAATTTAAACTCTGTGAAAAATTGAATATTACTTTGAGTAGCAGGATAGTTTAAGGCTTCCTTTTATCTGTTAATTTTATTCTGCTTTGGCATAAAGAGGATCCTTGTGATGTGTATTTTAATGTATATATAATTTATTTTTAAGTCATGATTCTTTAAGATTACTTAAAATAATAGCGTATTAAAATTCCTTGATGTATTTCTTAATGCCTACTATGCAAAATTTGTATAGCCAGTTTGGCAGATACAGAGGTAACACATTTACTTTAAAGATTTTATAATATAAAATTCTCAACAATAAATAAATGAGCAAAATAGAAACATCATGAACCAGTTGTTCAGTTATAATGAATGAAGCTCATACTGTTGCATTATATATTCCTAAGTGCTAAGTAGAAGTTACACCTGCATGATACCATAAAACCAGGCAAATGAAGGGCCATCTGACTCATTTATAAATCCAATTAATGAAGATTTCTCGTGTTTACTAAGACGGAGAAAGTTGTTTAGAGGGATAGTGATGCACAGAAGAGAAATAGAACTTCCTGTAATGGATCTGCCATGGAGTGCTTGGGTAACACAGAGCCACAAAAGTAGCATTGAGAGATATTTAGCAATATTTATTAGAAACTATCTAAAAATGAGTATGCTCTTTAACTAATTGAGACTTTCCTGGGGAAAATATTCAAAGGAAGAAAATTTTCTTCAGAGAGAATAAAACAAAGATAAAAACAAAACACAAAGATAATAAAAATGATACAGAATCTCAAGACAAGGTGATAGGAAAATAACAATGATTGTTACTTTACATTGTTGTCTTCAAAGTAGTTGCTCAGATTACCAGATATTGGGGTGCAAGATGAATCAAACAATTGAACATTAACTGTTCTTTTCAATAAACCAATAGACATTAGTAGTACAATTATCTACTTATCTATCTGTTGTGCTGTGCACACACACACACACACACACACACACACACGATAGCTAAGATAATTCCCTTCCTTGCTTTCTCCTTTCCCCTATCCCAGTTGTTCTTTCCTTTTTTTTTTTAAAAAAAAAAAACATAAACATAACAGTGAAACTGAGTCTCAAATCAGGTGATTAGGATAGTTATGATAGTTGATACATTGTATATTGTCATCTTCCTAATAAAGTAGACAATACAGGCATGCTGTCTTGTCTGTATAACAGCAACACAAGACTTTCTTAGAAAAAAAATTTATACCGTATGCATTTGTTGCTAGAAAATTAGAATGTTGTATCATTTTCTGATTTACATACTTGTATTGTTTTTCTTTATTAAATGTGATACAAACAGTAAAATGATTGCTTTGTTGGCTTTGTAACAGCACAGAACAGGATCTGTGACTTTGTGCTTGTGAGTGGGAATGTAACATGGTGCAGTTGTGAAATGTCTCAAAACATTAATCAGAATTACCGTATGTGATACAGCGATTCTGTTTCTGAATATATTCAACCGACAAAAGAATCGGAAGCAAAGACCCAAAGAATGTACTCGAATATTCGGCTTGTATATCCAATAAACTTGAATGTACCTGCATGTCCATATTCATAACATTATTCACAATAGCTGACGGAGCAGGAAATCAAGTTCTCAGCAACAAACAGACGAACCACGCGTCACACACACACAATGGAATATTATACAGCTTGAAGAAGGAGATCGAGGCATAGGCCACAGCAACGATGCACCTCCACAGCATGCTAAGGAAATAAGCCACTGGCACAGGTCCTAGGAAGGCACTGTAGGGTGGCACTCACCAAAGCGCCCAGAACTGTGAAGTGCAGGAGGACGGAAAGCAAATGGCAACTGCAGGGGATCGGGGCAAGGCCGGGAGTGGCTACTCGGTGAGCCTGAGCTCAGCGCTGTGAGACATGAGGTCAACATCGGGAGGCCCCTGCGCACTGTGCCCACTGTGCCGCAGCGCGCTGCAGGGGGCGAGGTAAGTCTTGTGCTTCCGGGTGATAGCAACGACAGGGCTGCAGTGCCACGTTTCATGCTGTATATCTACTAGAATACAAAATATTTCTTCAATAGTGAAGAAGCAAAGCATAAACTTTATATATGTGTCAGAAGATAAAAGAGGGGGAGTTTAGAGAGTAAGAATATAATGCAATGGAGGCCGGGCGTGGTGGCGCATGCCTGTAATCCCAGCACTCAGGAGGCTGAGGCAGGAGGATTGTCGTGAGTTCGAGACCAGCCTGAGCTACAAAGTGAGCTTAAGGCCAGCCTGAACTGCATAGTGAGACCCTGTCTCAAAAAGACAAAAAAAAAAAAAAAAAAAAAAAAAAAAAAAAAAAAAAAAAAAAAAAAAAAAAAAAAAAAAAAAAAAAAAAAAAAAAAAAAAAAAAAAAAAAAA
>PVKA01009617.1:0-40680 GCA_004027165.1 Ctenomys sociabilis | reverse complement strand
TAAAGTCTTTTTAAAAAGTCTCATCAAAAATTTATTGCAATATATATATTGCTATATATAGATGAAAACTAAACACAGTGCTGAATCAGTGCTCAAGAAAGGAACATTTTCTGAATCATAGAGCTCATTTATAAAAAACACGGTGGTATTTTAGTCATTAATTTAAAAATATATTTAATAAGCTAACTCAAGATTGTATTTTCCATATTATGTTCTAGGCAGTGTAGTAATTTAGAAAACATATTCACAATGGAATATGTTTACAAACAGTCCAGAATGTTCCTTCAATTTGCACCTTTATTCTTTTTCAGGCAGACTATTTTTTCTGCCTGAAACTACTTGTAGAATTATATTACTAGAGAGGCTGTTAATAATTTGTGCATGAAATACAAATGGCTAGGCCATAGTCATATTTAGGACTAGTACTGATGTACAGTATTTGTATCTCTAAATGATTTTGAAGATCGGGTTTGAAAATGGGTTTTGAGAATTGTATTCTTAAAAGCCTGTAACAAACTTAACTAGCAAAACATGTACCTTAGTAATAACTGTTAAGTAAGAAATGCATGTTTTCACTTGATGTTACCCCAAACAAACAGATAATCTACAAATGAAAGCATGCTTATTTCTTAAAATTATCATTTCTTCATATCTTCATATACCAGGCCATATGGGATTTTATAACTAAATTCTAACCCCAGAATGAAGCATTTGATTTTCTAGACTTTGCTGTCACTTTTATCTTTCAAACTTTTTTCTGCTTTATTAGTGTATGATTTTTTAGTATACAAATTCAAATATGTGATGTATATAACCGTAAAGTTTGAAAGAGGGCGATGATGTTAAATTCTTCAGGAGTGATAAATTATTTTCATATGGAAGTGTTTGAATAACATGCATAACATGATTATCTTTTTTTTTTTTTTACTGATTGCTGTGTTGGTCTTTGCACAGCTACTAAAAGAAACAGGTTTTCTGGTATATGTTCATTTTTCTCCATGTATTTACATATGATTTGATCTTAGAAGGTTGCTTCCCAGAATTCTGTAAAAAATGAGATAATTCATGCATCAACAATAGTGATTTTATCTCTTCATGGATCAGTTAGCTTAAGTAACTCTGCAATAAATAATTTCTTATTTTATGTACATACAGTATAAAAATGATCCTGTCCTGGACTATTCAAAATCGGGTGATTCTGAGGACTTGCTGACACACAGCTGATTACAGCGAGAGAAAGTGGTGTAGCAAGAGCCCAGCTCAAGCTGACTCTGCTGTTGGGGTCAGTCTTTCCAAGTGATGATGAGTAGGAGCGGAGTTAGGGAGAAGCTGGGGCGGGCAATCCTTGGGAGCCCAGGAGGGGAAGAGCCGAGCAGTGGAGCGGACTCTAAATGAGAAGTAAGGAAGCAGCTAGGATGAAGCTTGTGTTGGGGCTTGGTCCAGACAGGAGGCAGGGGTAAGTGGGAATTCTAAAGAAAGCTTTGAAGCAATCCTCTGCCCTCACAATTTCAAAGCTGAGTTAACGTGATGTATAAGATACAAGTGAATTGCTTTTCATATGCAGTGTGTAGAAGTGGTGAGAGAACACAATTAAGAGCAGCCCCTGTGTAATTGGCTCAGTGTTCCTCCACGCATGGGCACTTAGCCCTCCACCTTTGCAAGTCCTGTGAGTCATGAGGTAACCATTCAGGGATCAGGGAGGGTGAGCAAAGAAGTGCTGTGCCGACAGCCTTCCTCAGCCACCAGGCTGAGTGTGCAGCAGTGCACCGCACTGCACGGTCGCCAACTCCACATGGGATCGGCCAATAGGAAGGCTTTATAACACGGTGATGAGGGACACTGCAACACAGAGGGACAGCCTTACCTTTGCTCCTCCTCGCTGCTCTGGTACATCTGGGCAGCCAGAGAGGCGATGTTCTGATGTGACAAAAGAGGTGGAGAAAGATTTATTCCTCTGAGATGCCAGAAAGCAATTTCTGCATGAATGCTCCGAGAATTATTTGGCAGAATCCCTGTATTTCTGGTTTTTTTGTCTGGAATTAGGAATCCAGACAGTTAAGATTGTAAAACAAAAAGATGTATTAAGTAATAAAATCTGGTTGTTCTGAAGCTGAGTGTAGGCTATGTTTCTTATTATGAATTTAAACATTTAAATCTAAAAATATGAACTGGCACATTTAACTACATATGAACTGCACATTTAATTAAAATATGAATAGTTACATGTGGCACATGTGACACAAAACTTTTGTGTGGCAATGAATAAATTTGATCCCTTCTGTATAATTTTTGAAAATATACATTATCTACATTTGCCTGCTGTAATATATATGCACAGATAAAATGACAATACACTTAACAACAAGAGTTTAGGCAGAACTATGTGAAAACAGGGAATAAATTCAGGAATTTCATAGAAAATCTAAGACATAGTTGCAAAACAAATCCCAAAGAAAAAGGGGTCGGGGAGATAGCTCAGTGGCATAAGTACCTGCCTCACAAGTGCAAGGCCCTTAGTTTGATCCCTGGTACCATAAAAAAAAAAAAAAAGCAGTGGTAATATATTTAGGTCCATTGAGATAGATCAGTGGACTAAGCACCTGCTTAGGCAAGAGCAGGGACCCGGGTTCGATCCCCAGTACTACATGCAGCACTAGCCCTGCCCACAGGCATGTTGAACTGGGCATTGAGACTGGGAGTGGTGGTGCATTCCTGTAATCCCAATGCTGGCGGGCTGAAACAGGAGGATCGCTACAAGTCTGAGGTGCCTAGTGAGACCCTGTACCAAATACATTAATAATAATATTATATGATAAATATAATTCCAAAGAAAGATATATTTGAAGGAAGTTTTGAGACTGAATCTAGGACTGAACTAATATAAAAATCCATTATAGAAGATGATATTATATTAGTAAAGAAGTTACTAGCAATTTCATATGTCCAGTTTTTCCAGTTCTATTTACTGCTCAAAAACCTAACTGTTCTGCTTCTGATTAAAGCCTTAAAGCCATAAAGATGTAGATGTATGAAAAATGTTAGACAAAATAAAACATCACAGCAGGGTGAAGTTTCCAGGGTTTGTTTTTAGCTAGGTTTCCCTTAAACACTACAGCCATGTGGACTCACCTTCCACAGCAGGCTCATAGGCGGTTTATAATTCTGGTTATGCTCACGAGTTTTGGTGCCTCAGAACAAAGGGAAGGGTTAAAAGAAGGGATGAGATGCTCCTTCAAGAATAAGTAACTAACTCCAGTTCTGTCAGAATAGTAGACTGCTGGAGGAGGTCTGGATTTAAATAGACACAGAGTGTATGGTAATAACAAAGTAAATCATTTTTATGTCCTACTCTTTTTTTCCCCCCTAATATTTATTTATTTGGTTCAGGGTCTCACTAGGCAGCTCGAATTTGTGGTGATCCTCCTATGTCAGCCTCCCCAGGGCTGGGATTACAGGTGTGCACTACCACACCCAGTCTCAATGGCCAGCTCAACCCCTGTGGTGCCAGGGATCGAACTGCGGTGCCTGCGCTTGCCTAAGATTGCCTAAACAGGGCTTTAGTCTGCTGGGCTATCTCACCTGCCCACGGTGAGATAGAAATTTTTATAAATTTCTAATTTCTTCTTTTCCCAGAGATCACTACAAGATATGGAGACAGGATTTTAAATATTAATTAAGATCTTTGAAGTCAAATAATTGCACAAGTAAATACCCAAGACTCACATTCTTTCTTTCTTTTTGTATTTTAGGGAAGGGTCTACAGGGTGTTCAGGGTTTTACTACTGGTAGTGATCCGCCTGTTTACAGCCTCCCAAAAGCTGGGATTACAGGCTCAGTCACCATACCCAGTCTCCATTGCCAACTCAGTGTGTCTGGGGGTGGGGCCAGCACGGCAGGCCCGGGGATCAAACCCCTACCCCCTGTGCCTGCTTGCAGGTGTTTTAATCCACTGAGCCATTTGGCTGGCCCTCAACACAGTAGAACTGGAGTACAGGAAAGAATGCAATACACTCTGAAGCAAGCAAGGAGAAAATTTGAATAAGCATGGAATTTTAAGAAAAATAAAATAAAACTTTCAGTCATTTTAGAGTCATTTTTGCTTCAACTAGAGTGGACTTCCCCCATTCTTTCTGAAACTGTATCAGAATACCTTCCACTTCAGGAGTCAAGGCCAAGTTAGGTCCCAAGTAATGGCTGAGGCCAGCGGGCAGAGTCAGGTTTGTTATTTTAACAGGAGGCGCCTTCACTTGGCAAAACGAGCCACCATCCACCGGACAGCCGGTAACGGGGATCAACTACACTGAAAACAAAGAATTTTGTGGCAAAATCTCAGATCAACAGATCCAGACTCATCATAAGGTCCACTTGAAAACTAACTTAGAATTTTTTAAATCATCCTGGTTGCATATTCATCTAAACTCAGAATCACTAAAAGTGATGAGAGGTTTGGGGTGGTTCACGTCCCTCAGAACCTTCTGGTCCGTTTTTCCAGGCTGTACTGTACTGGTCACTAAGAACCCGGGCCTTGATGGCACCGTCCCTTTCCAGAGCGTCTTACTAAGTACAGAATGAAGAAAATGAGAAGTAAGACTTTCCTATTCCGTAATATTTTTTCTTTTTCTAGGGATTTCTGGCAGGTGAAAGCTGTTTGTCCTCTATCTTCGTAGTCCTCAGATTGCTGTACCTATCCGGTGCCTCACAATTAACTAGTTTTTTTTAGAACAAATAAATAAATGTAAGGACTCATAAAAGCATTTAAAACCCTGTTTAATGAATGTGATGAACACTGTATACACTATTTATCTTTTAAGTCTGTTGATGATTAAGAGTCCTTTAGAAGAATTTCAGGACTCAACAAATGGAGGGGATGAAGTCCTTCTGCCAGGGACTCTTGCTTTCCCTAGCTATCCATGCCTGCTCTGTTTTCATTTAGATGACCACCATGCTTAGACTTATAAAGATATGAATTCTGAAGGCATGACTCAACTTACTGGAGACGCAGAGCTCTGCCATTTTTGTACAGTCACGAATTTGCCTCACGCCTCAGTGTGGCCAGCAGTGCAGCAGCAAAGCCAGTGCTAAGACACCCAGCCCTCCACAAGCGCCACCCCGTCCCCAGTCCCTCATTTTGTGGGGCTTCTTCCCATCATGGATACAGACTGTTGTCAAATTTCCCTCTAAAACTATACCAAAATAATGTTTTGGTAAAAAAGAAATTGTTAGAGTTTTACTTATTTTCCCCTATTTCACTGTTAATAAAGAAAACATAGCAACAATGGAAATAAAGACACATTATACTGAGCTGATATACCTGAAAGGTTTTCTGTTTTTGGGTCTTCTGCACAGCTAAAAGAAGAAATGACACAGGGGCTGGGGAGATAGCTTGGTGGTCTCAGCGCCTGCCTGGCAAAGTGCAAGGACCTGGGTTCAATCCCCAGTGCTGGTCCTGGAACCCCAGCACACTGAGCTGGCCATGAAACCAGGCGTGGTGGAACAGGCCTGTAATCATAGCACTGGGGAGATTGAGACATGAGGGCCACTACAAGTCTGAGCTGCACAGTGAGATCCTGTGCCAAATAGATGAATAATGTTTTAAAAATTAAAAAAAATATTGAAAAGAAATAATGACATAATTTTCTTCTAGCCATGAAAATAAAAATTATTGCTGAATCTTAAAATATATTTATCTAAAAGACAGACTTCAAATATCCCCTTTACTTTATTAAGGAGATAATTTTAACTTAAGTTAAAGTGAAATTTAATAAAATGGCTTATATTGAATGAGGGGAAATATTTTAATTTTTTTACATAGCACTAATTCAAATGGCAAGAATATGGATCCAGTGTAACTGAAGATGACACAGTAAGGGAGTAAAGAGACAATCTGGGAGTACTATTTAATAATCAGAAAAAGAGGCAGCAAGCAAAACTTTTCATGAAATATTTATCCGCAAATACAATTTGAATTCACATACTTTTCCTGTTAAATTAAACCAATTTAAAATTACATATGGACATTGAGATCTTTAGAATAAGTCTAAGTGATTATTAAAAATTTACCAACATTACTTGAAAGTAGAATTTATGCATTTCAATGTGCTAATACTTCATGCATTCTCTCAACATAGCCCTCATGCATGGTAGGGAGAGTGATCCCCTTCCCTGAAGTGTCCTGCTTTCTGAAGGAAGCCCCACTAGCAAGTGTGACTGACTTAAGTGCTGGAGGTGAGAAGACCGCTCAGGTTGTCCAGGTGGACAGAAACCAAGGGGAGAGCACTAGCGAAGGAGGCGTGGTGACGGCTGCAGGGTCTCAGTGCTGTCCTGGCTGGGCAAGGGGCTGACCGAGGGGCTGCAGACAGCCTAGGGGTGGTGGGAATGGCAGTCACTTGTCCTCCGAAGCTTCCAGAGAATGCAGCCAGCCCAGCCAAAGCTTTGGATTTCAGCCCTCAAACACCCACTTTTGATGACCCTAGAACTGAGATAACCAATCTGTGTTACCTTAAGCTAATAAATCTGTGATAAATCATATACAGCAAGACTGACTCACAGAGTAGAAGATACTCAAGGGCAGCTTGCTCCCGGAACATAAGATGCACAAATAAAAAAGATTTATCGCACTGAACTAAATTTTATTTGGTCATTTGTTCTGTTATGAAGAACAACAAACTCTGAAACCTACAATAAAATCTTATGTAGATGGCATCAGATAGTGCTCTCTTTTAGTTACAGTATATAGATATGTGGCTAGGATTTTTCCTACACAGGTATAGATTTTAGAAATTTTTTTGTAAATATCAGAAATAAATTTCCTTTGCCCATACTAATTTAAAAATATTTTACTTATTTGTTACAGGGTCTTGCTATTCAGCTCACTCTTAGTGATACTCCTGTCTCAGCTTCCCCAGTGCTGGGGTTACAGGTGGGTGCTGCTATGCCCTGGGCCCAACATGGGTTACTGGGGATCAAACCCAGGTCCTTGCACTTGCCAGGCAGGCACTTAAACTGCTGAGCTATTTCCCCAGCTCAGTCATTTTTACTAACATTGGACAAGTTTAAGTCTCACATGTCTCTGACCTGAAATAGAAGCTGGTTAGTTCAAAATCAAGATTAATAGAAACTATGGCTCAGTAGAATAAGTGCTTTCCTGGCAAGTGCAAGGGCCTGGGTTCAATTTCCAGTTCAACCAAAAAAAAAAAAAAAACCATTAAGAGTTACAAATAGAATATTTTTCAAAAGCTTAAAGTACATATAAGTACAAATATTCATCAAAGTCTTTTGCAGTGGGGTGGGACTGAGGTTCTTATAGGCCCTAGGTGAGTGCTCTATCATCCCCCACCCCCCACCCCTCACGTGAATCTTCCAGTGAGGGCTGAAACCTCTTCTGTAAGCAAGTGACCTGTGATTGGTAGGCTGCTCCTGGAGAAATCCTTTTCTTAAGTTTTGCCTACAATTTCTACTTTTGGTTTCTTTGAAATAACAAGAACTTTAAAATGTGTAGAGCATAAGAATTTGTTGAGAGTTTGAAAAATGCCCTTAATGTTTTCTCTAAATTTTTATCAGTTTCCCTCATCTTGAAGGTTTTTTCCTCTCCCATGCTAATTTAATGGTGTGTGTGTGTGTGTATGTGTGATTACTCTTTATTTAGACTTTCCTAAATATCCAATTTGGTTTTAAGAGAAGCAATAATTCATGCTTTACACATATAATTCATTTGTCTATTCATAAGAACTAGCATAGGAATTTTTTTTTTTTTTTAATTTTTGAGACAGGGCCTTGCTATGTAGTTCAGGCTGGCCTTGTGCTCACAGTGTAGCCCAGGCTGGTCTTAAACTCACAGTGATCCTTCTGCCTCAGCCTCCCCAGGGATGGGATTACAGATGTGTGCCACCACACCCAGCTATGTATAACAGGTTTTCAAAATTCATAACCAACTCTTAGTAAGTATGCAAATTCACTGCTGATGAGAGAAGTGGCCTAGGGAGGAGCCACTGGTTTCATGTATTTGGAAGTCCATGTATATGGAGGAATGGAGAGAGGCAGTTAAATAGCACAGGGGCTTAGGTGAGAGCCCATTAGGATGGCATCCGAAGGGGTCCTTTCTCAGAGATATATCTATGTGTGTAAACAGCAGGGCTAGGATCATTGTACTGTGGATTTCTGATGATATATGGAAAGGAGCAGTTAATACTTAAGTTTTTGTCCTTTTTTTTCATTTTTCTCTCTTCTTAATTTCTTATAACTTTTTTCTTTCTTTTTCCAAATTTGTATGCATATATCTGTTAATCTGAACAACTTATCTGAAGACAACACCCTACAATACAAGTACTATAGAATTCACATTATTGTGTTTAGTGAAATTCTGTACCATTTGTAATTTTTTATTACGATTTTGTATTTTCTTTAAAAAACAAAAACAAGAAAACGAAGGTGTCCTTTCTCTTTCCTCTTCCACTTCATTCCTAAAAACAGTCATTCTTCTGTGAGTCTAACATCTCGGGCTTCACTTACATCAGAGGCTGTGTCCAGGCTGGATTATCTCCCACATCTCCACTGACTGAGGTGGGCGCTCATGGTAGACCACTGACTCACTGAGCATCTGTGAGGCTCTCGGTTTGATCCCCAGAAATGCAAGAAAACTAAGCTCCACATGGATTCCCTGTCTCCTTCAGGCTCTCCCTCCAATCCTGCAAAGGCTCAGCTCTAATAATCTTACCTTCCTGATCTGAAACCACGCATTCTGGGTTAAATTTTGTCTTTGAGGATAGTTGTGAAGAAACTGTTGGAAACTTCCCAAATATCTGGGTTTCTTTTATGTCTAATTTCTTTCTGACATGGTCTGATCCGCCTTAGGGCTCCTGGGGAGAAAGCCCCATTACCCTGCCAGCGTATGAGAGTGCAGGCACCAAGCTCGCTTGAGCTACAGTCCAGAGACTTGGGAGAAGAGCTCCTTCCTTCTCTCCTCTGTCTACATGGAAACAGCTTCACTGTTTCTATTTATGAAAGGATGGCCACACAGGTTTTACATAATTTATCTTAAGACAAAGCACAAAATGAGCAAACAGATATTGAATAGCTTATCTTCTGTCAAAATATTAGTAGAAAAAGGAATTTCTTTTGATAATAACTAGTAGATACTAAAATAATCTACGAAATAGGACTTTAAACATTGAAGTAAAAATGCATAGGATACAATGCTAACAAGTTATATATTCCAAAAAGAAAATATGTAACTAATATATTACCAAATTTTTCTTTGCTTGCAGTTCAGTAAAGTGAAATTCAGCTTTTGCCCTATCATCTGAATTTACAGGAATTCCATCTAACATCTGTAAATTAGGCAGTCGAAATATGAGCACATGACGATGTAGAATTTTTCTACAGATCTAAATGAAGTTAAAAATGACACGTTATTCATGAAATCACTTTTAATTCAAAGATTAACCTTTAAAAGAAAGCAGTTTAGCACAGGCAGCAAAGATGACAGGTTAACAGATTTATAGTAGTTGACACTATTATATGAACTCAATTTTGAAAGGTTTCTGGATTTCGTTTGATGTCAAATGAAGAATAAGAGCATTTTTAAGAAACTACAACTATCATTTAGAGATCCAATCTTAAAAATTGTATAGTATTGCTCATTAGCTATAGACAATATCAAGTCATAAATAGTATTAATTTATGAAAGATCATTTATAAGTAGACACTGTCCAAGTTAACTCAGGACACATTTACTGATCTGTATAATTCATCCCTTAAAAATGCCAACCTACTCTAAAAAATATTTGCAGGAAGAGGAGGAATAAGAGGAAGAGGAGGAAAGAAAAGAAAGTCATCAAAAGGAAATGAATAAATTATTCTAAAAGGATGTAGTAGGATACATATACTAATGGAAAGTGACATCTAAAACAAAACAAAGCAAAAGACTGACCACAATCTATGCCACAAAACAAGTTTTATAAATGCCAAAGAATATACAGTCTTCTGAAACATTAGAAATAAAGGGATAGATAACTAAAAACACCCCATTTATTTGAAATTAGTAATATAAATACCTGCATATCCTTTAATAACTCATAAGTTAAAGAAGAAATATTTTGGAGAGTAAAAGATATTAAGGAATAAATACTAGTAGCAATACTGCACATCAAAACCTTTAGGATGCTGCTAAAGCAGTTCTTTCTAAACTAAAATTTATTGATTAATTCAGAAGGAACAGTGTAAATTAATGAACCAGTTGTACTATTTAAGAAGTTTTTGAAAATGAAATTCCAAGAGACTAAATGAGAAAATTAATGGAAAAGAGAACAAGAAATAATATCCTTGTTAAAATCAAAATATAGGGGCTAGGGAGATGGCTCAGAGGAATAAGCGCTTCCCTGGCAAGTGCAAAGGCCTGAGTTCAATCCCCAGTTCTGAAAAACAAACAAACAAAATATGATCTTTCAAGAACCTGTCATGATAGAAAGTTATGTGGTTAGTTCTTTTACACTGGGTTTTCATGAAACACTAAGCTAAGCAGATATTTTCACCTCTCCTCTTATGTTATTTTTGTTTATTTTTTTAATGTCTTTTGTACAGAGTTTACAGAGTCTCACTACATAGATCAGATTCGTAGTGATCCTCATATCTTCAGCCTCCCAAGCGCTGAGATTACAGGCATGCACCACCACGCCCAGTCTCAGTTGCCATCTCAGTGCACCCTGAGGGCAGGGCCACCACGGCAGGCTAGGGATTGAACCCTGCTGCTGCGCTCTGCCTAAGCAGACGCTTTTGTCTGCTGAGTTATCTAGATGGCCTTGTTATTTTTATTAATTCATAACACTACTAGGTGGGTTAAAATGCTACTTATTGGATCCCCTCAAAGTCTCTAACAGATCTAGCAAATTTCTCCCCAAATTAATTTATAAAGTAAATGCAGTTCCACTAACAATCAATGTAATTCTCATATATCTTGACAAGTTGCTTCCTACAAGTTATAGAAAAGTGTAAGGGGACAAGATCAGCCAAGGTGGCGATGGGAAAAAAAAAAGATACAATGAAGAGGAGGAGGGAAGGGAAGACAAGATAAGTCCTTGCTTTAATAGGCATTAGGATAATATAAGACATTTGTGGAGCCAGGGGAGATAGCTCAGTAGAATATGTGCTTGCCTGGCAAGCGCAAGGGCCTAAATTCAATCCTTGGTTCTGAAAAAATAAAACCCAAAAAACAATATTGGTATTATGAGGGGCAAGCCGTCTAAATTCTACAACCATAGAACTCTACAATAGACCTTTTTACATACGACAATGGTGCTTTGCATTATAATCAAGGGGAAGAAGACAGTAGGTCAGAAACACTGCTGGGTTATCTGGCTATGCAAATATAAATCAATAAAAGAAAACCCTGTTTCCAACTGTATAAAATATATTATATACAACTACTGGGAAATTAACTAATACATTAAACAGCAACATACTTACGGGATTGCCATAGACTGTAAGCTCTCTGAGAGAAGAGATAACATCAAGCTTTTCCAGTTCTGCCATATCCTGTTTAAAAGTCAGTAAATTATTATTTAGTTAGATCCCAAATCCTCAAACCGACCAGTGGTGCCTTATGATTAATTCCACTACAGTGAACCTGCACGAAGTTACTCTGCTTTGTTGAATAAGGGTAGAACTGTGTTCTGTGGGCTCCAGATACACAGTTAGTAAAGATGACAGTCTAACAGTAAATGATCATACAGCAGCACTTACAAGGAGAATAATACTTTTTTTTCTCAGAAGTTATGATTTATTCTAGGATTTGGTTTATATTTTGTTAATTCCTCCACAGTATTGACCAAGAACTATGGAAAAGGCAAATACTGTCCAAAAAATATCAAAGGTTATACTAAAATGCAACCTTAGCAATAGAACAACGAGTGGTATTTAGGTGTGATTTGATTGAATTTTTTTTTTTTTTTGTGGCCAGCTCAGCCCACCCTGGGGGCAGGGCTGGGATGGCATATGGTGTCAGGGATTGAACCACGTCCCTGTGCATTTGCCTAAGCTTGCCTTAGCAGGTGCTTTAGACCGCTGAGCTATCCTGCTGGCCCCTCACTTGATTCACTTGGAAGTAGCACTTAGTTTTTAAAACAACTAATCATTATGATTGAATATGATAAAAGAGGTCATTGAAAACACTCTGGCACCTACTTGTCCATAAAGATAGCGTGCAGCTTAGTCCATAGGCAGTTCTCATGTGTGCAGTAAGCCTGATTAGAAATCACAGACCTGTGGAAAGTATTGCATTCTGTACTCAAATTAAACATAGTATAGCTGTGTCCACGAGCAAAATATGCCTAATCAAAATATTCATTTCTCATGGAAAATATTAATACAAGAAATAGTATATTAAATTTGAAGATAACATGGCATATAGTTTTAAGGAGACATCAAACAAATCATATGTCCATAACTGCATAAAGAAGGCTTCCCGTTTTTAATATTGATTTTTTAGTGTGTTGAGGTTATGTTTCACTGGCTCACAAAAAATAATGGGTAAATTTTTAAGAATTTTATCACATGGTGTTTCATCCTGAAATTGGTTATGGTAGAGGAAATTATACCATGGAAATCGGCAAGTGCTCTGAATTGGGGCTTTGTCCCCTGGGGAGCTGGTTGTTACATATTCATCACCAGGAGGCCAATGATTATTACGTGATGAGTACGATGTCAGGATAAGAACTTCAATCAGTAAGAGAAATTGTTCAGAACTGAGGCCTTAGTAATAAAGTCATACTATACAATAACTGTAGTAATAGAATTTAAGACAAGAAATACTGCCTTGTAGTGTTGTTTCAGTTTCAGACCATTATCTCATTGTTTAAAAGTAGACAGAGGATCTGGATGCATGCAGGGAAACCATTTAGACACCGGGACCAAATGGAGATGCAGACCTGAACTCATCCTCTTCTGTGTTTCTGTGCTTCTTAGATGCAAGATTAAGGCCACAGTTTGCCAGGTCTACACTATTGGACATCATGGCTGAATCAAAGGCAGCACATCAGAATGTGCACATCCGTGAGGGAATACAGAAACCTTCTTTGGAAGTGCTATTGTTTCGCTTATTTTTATGGGCTTTCCCCTCATCCTATCAGTCTTTACAGACCCAAACACTGTAATCTGATCACCTAACTGGAAAAACTATTGATATCAGCCTGCCTAAATTTATACAAATGTTGATATCAGCCTGCCTAAGTTTATACAAATTTGAGAAAAAAATGTTCCCCAAAAGAAAATTTGAACTAAGAGTTAAGATTTTGAAGAATATATTTTCATCAGAATTCAGTAGAATCATTAAGTTACCCTTCTCATTTTCTCAAGTAAATGTATAGGTACATTAAAGTACTATAACATAAATGTTTAGAATAAATACAGTGGCATAATGATCAATATAAATTTAACTAAAAATACCATTCCAAGGATAAAACTAAAGAAATGCTGTAAACAATCAATAACACCTTATAATTCAATCATATAATCTCCCATGGTTTTTCTTATAGGCTCTCATCAACTTATATTTTAATAGTAAGCTTGACTAATCATTATTCTGTTGAGTAGCTGAAGAAGTTGCTGTGTCAGCTGACCTGTAACCTATTCAGTGCCCTAAGATTAGGAAGGTGGGCAGGTGGGGCAAGGATATTCCTGGGGGAAGGTATTGCTACTTGTTCTAAACTATAAGTATGGGTGCGGGGGAGATGACTCAGTGGAATAAGCGTTTCCTTGACAAGCACAAGGGCCTGAGTTCAATCCCTGGTTCCACCAAAAAAAAAAAAAAAAAAAAAAAAAAAAAAAAAAAAAAAAAAAAAAAAAAAAAAAAAAAAAAAAAAAAAGAAAAGAAAAGAAAAGAAAAAAACTATAAGTATGCTCGTAACTGGATATCCTATCAAACAGAACAGTGATATTTCCTAGCAAGATATCCTTTGTTGTGGTTTTCCATTAGCAGATGTCCATAGTTAAAGATGGTTTACTGTAAATAAATCTGGGAGATACAGAATTAGAAGGCATGGCTCCCTATAAAATGCCACAGAGCTGACATGTTAAATGGAGATTTTTCATAAATGCAACACTCCTCTGCTGCTCAGCCAACACATCTTAGTATTCGTAGATCTCATCGTTTTTCAAGCTCCATGGTTTGTGTGATGTGGGAAGGAAGGAACTGAAAACCACCGAAAGTCCTAGGCCCAAAATGTTTTTGAAATTATTAGTACATCTTGAAGCCAGGTGACATCTCTGATGAGTGTTAAGTCTGACTTGTAAAATCTTACCAGTATTTGGAGCTGGGAATCAAACCCAGGGCTTTGTGCATGATAAAATATGCATCCTACCTCTGAGCTACGTCCTTAGTTGTGAGGCTGATTTAACAATCCTTTGCATTACCCCAGGTGCTTTCCTGGAAATCTGTCCTATAGAGTAACAATTTTTTCTAGTTTAGGTTTCTTCTGAATGGTTTGGAAGAATCATCTCTAGTTTGGGCTGGATTTTCTCTGATTAATGTTTGAATTGGGACAAATTAGTTGTATGCTATTTTTTGTACATTCCTTACTTGCTGTGCAGCAAGAGGCAGTGCTCAACATTTCCTTTTAACATGGGAAAAGGCTCTAATCTCATCCTCAAGAAGGTTTCCTGAACTTTAGTGAATGGAGCCACAACATTAGTTATCAAGCATCTACACACTATGTCCCACATGCCCTGCTGCACACTAATAGAAGTGTGGACAAGATAGTCCCTATCCTTAGGGAGTAGTCCATCCTTCAGTCTGTCTTCAAGACATTCTTAGAGGTTCAGCAAAAGTATTAAAGTTGGTAAAAGGAAGCTAACAAACCATAGCAAAATGCAATGCAAACTATGATGGCTGTGTATGGTTATATGCCTCAATTCTCCAATCCGTACCCTGTGCCATCTCAGAAGACAGGCTTAGTTTGGGGAGATGACACAAAAATCACAGGCTACAGGCGAGGTAATTAAAACTGTGGCAAAGTCCTATGTAAGGAAAACTTAAGTGGGAATAGTAGGGAATCCCAAACCTATGTCAGTGTCCATCATTAGGAGTTGATTCAAACACCAGGTAGACCAAGTGCATGTGCCAGACTTAAAGGGAAATCTGGAGTTGAGGTTCATTAACAGCTCGGACCAGCAGCAGTAAAGAAACGAAGGAGACTTCTTTGAGAACACTGATGAGTCTTGGAATATTTAGAGTTAACATCAATTAGTGGGTAAGGGCATGTATGTTTTCCTGGGTTATCAGATGTGTACAAATCAAGGAATGTATATCTTGAACTATACATTGCATATAAATGATAATTAGCAAAATTTTCATTCAGTGTGTTTGGAAACTTTACTATCATACCTCAAGGATTAAAATTTGTAAATCTCATAAGTCAAATAATGTCACCTGGATTTTATTATATCCTAGGAAGAGTTTTTCTAGCTTTGTCAAAGACTGCAATTTGCTCAGCTCTCGTACTCTGTTTTCCTCCAGATGAAGTGCCAATAGAGCACTTGGTTTGGAAAAAGCACTGTCATTAAACGCTCTGATGCGGTTATGGTCCACTACCAGCTCCTGAAGGACTGCCAAGTTGTCCAGCCCTTCAACTTGACTGATTTCATTTCCTTTAAAAAAAGAATGAAAGGTTATCTATGGCCAGAATGTTTTTATCCTATTATTTTTTTAAAAAATAAAACAGTTTCCATTTTTATGTCTTAAAGTTGTTGCAACATAAACTGATCTTTCTCTAACTCTCTTTGCAGAATATCTTCATGGAGCATTAGTTCCTCCTCTTCAGTCTCCTAATACAACTGTGAAAACAGCCTGCACTATTTCTCTCCCCCTACCATCTATCTATTTGGTTTCTGGGTCTTAATATCTAATAAAACTGCCTTCCAGCTTCATCATGCTCAGTGAGGCCCTTGTGGTCCAGGCTCTTATGCCATCACTCAGGCTGATAGAACATGTGTGCTTGGAAGCGACGTAGTCCTGTTTTTTTGTTTTTTTTTTCTTTTCTTTTCTTTTTTTTTTTTTTTTTTTTTTTTTTTTTTTTTTTTTTTTTTTTTTTTTTTTTTTTTTTTTTTTTTTTTTTTTTTTTTTTTGTGGTACTGGGCATTGAACTTTGGACCTTGCATTTTTGTCAGGCAAGCACTTATTCTACTGAGCTATTTCTCCTGCTCTAGAGCTGGGTTTGTAAATACACACTAGCATAGATTTGAGCCAATTATTTCATATTACTGAACTTTAGTTTCTTTCTTTGCAAAATGCCCACAACAATACTTAACCACAATATTTACCTTTTAAGGCTACTGTAAGATAAATGAGATAAACACCTTGTGCAGTGACTACATAAAGAGCAGTTGCCCTGGACAGAGTAAATGGCCTGATTCTCCACCGAAGGTCACCTTACTCCCATGTGCCATGCTCACCATGGCAACTGCATGACTCTCCCTTACACTATTAGTTTAACAGAGACCTTCCCAGGTTATGCTGTGCACTTTTAGGTGTGTCGATGCATATTAAAAAAATCTGTCATTTTTGTAGTCAATTGTGTGTATACATGTGTGCACATGCACACGTGTGTGTGTGTGTGTGTGTGTGTGTGTGTGTGTGTGTGTGTAGCTGTTCCTACATTCTTGGCCCAAATCACAGTTATATTTGGTAGTCAAAAAAGCACATTAAAATTTTGAAACATAAGATATAGTAAAGCCTGTCTTCCAAGAAAGACACGACTACACTCAGACAACATCTCCAGAGTCTTCCTCATATCTTACTTACAGTTTCCTCAATCCTATGTCATCATGCAGTTATTATTAGGCTAATGTTCCTCGCCTGTAAATTCCATCAATCTTTCAAAGAGTATTGGATATGCAGGAGAACCTCTCAGTTTCTCTTTTTCTAAACTCCTTCCATTACACTTAAGTTAACATCATAGCTAGAACTTAATTCGTCTTTTGCTCAGTACATCTCACTAGGTAGATCACTAACCACTACTTTAATGAAGGATCTCAATTATATATAATTATACAAATATATTACTTCCACACATTTCATAACATGTATCATAAATCTGAGATTACTAAATGCTTGCAAATTACTTTTTGTTGCTTTTAAAGTTGAATAAAATATAAAGTATGTCATGATATAATGCTGTATGTAGCACCAGAATACTATATTTTCCTTCAAATATATTTTTGAAAATATTTAAATAACCAAAGAAAAAATATTTGTAAATATGAAAATATCTTTGTTAATGTCTGGTCAATGGCAATGCTTGTGCTTATCAAAACAAGATAAGGGGCTGGAGAGATAACTCAGTAGAATAAGTGCTTGCCTGGCAAGCACAGGGTTCTGAGCTCAATCCTTGGTTCTTAAAAAAAATACAAGACAATAACCAAGTCAGTTTTCAATGAAAAGGACTTATACATTAACAGTGATTTTACTCACCCTGTAGAAAAAGAAATTTTAAATTTCTTAGTCTATTAAGCTGAAGCTGGATTAAATTACAAATTCCATTGTATCCTAAATGAAGAACTTCTAAACTGTGCATCATTGGAGGCAAATTGTCACTGCTCACTGTATCTCTGAAATACATAGGTTAGTTAGTGTAAGGCCACAAGCCTAATTTCAAATCAGCTATGTCCTAAAAAGATAGCTTGATACATATTTGCTACAAATTAAAATAAAAAGAATCTATTAATATATTAAAATTGAGCTATAATATATAATGTCTATGTTCTGTATCATAATTTCTGTTCTTGAAACATATTTTATATGATAAGGAATAGAGAAGTACAGAAAGTCACAATGAAAAGCAATACTTGAAAAAATAAATAAAAGCCATTTGCTTTACAACTGCATAATTGATAAAAGTTGACTATAAAAAAGAAAAGCAAGAGAAAAAACAAAATATACACAAGAGTTAGGATAGATATACAGCTACTTTCTCTTAGTTCATTGAGAACAAAAGCTTGTACTAATACTGTTTAGACAAGATATTATGTCCTCTGAATAGCTACTATGAAGACAATATGCAAAATGTATTAATTATTGTAACTGTCCTACTAACCTGTTTTGAAACTGTTTCATTGCTATTTTATCCTTTTTCTCACTAAAATGAATTTAAAAAGAAAAGCGATAACTAATATAATCAGTCAAGATAAAGAAAAATATAATGGATCCAATTGGAAAAGAATAACTGTCTTTACTCTCAGATGTAACAGTTAAATTACAGAAAATCCTAAGAAATGCACCACAAACTAGTTGAACTAATATATGAATTCAGCAAAATAAAAAATAAAATGTTTATATACAAAAATAAATTGAATTGTTCTAAGTGAAAAATTTATAGTCAGAAACCTACACCATTGAGAGAAAAAAGATGAAAATAAAAAATATTTTGTGCTCATGGATTAGAAGACAAAAACTACTAAAATGATAATTGTTTTAAATTGATCAACAGATCTGATACAGTCTCTATCAAAATACCATCAACTCTTTCCATCAGAAAATTATCATCTCATTATATAATTTATAAGGAAACAAACAACTTAGAATATCTAAAACAATCTTGAAAAAAATTAGAAATTTATTAATAGTCAGAAAGTATATTTTTTAATGTATTCAGCACACGGTCTACAAGGTTTTCCTACACAGATCAGTGATCCTCCTGTTTTCAGCCTCCCAAGCACTGGGATTACAGGCGTAGGCCACCATGCCCAGCCTCAGTCACAGTCTCAGTGTGCCCTGGGGAGGAGTCTGTACTGCATGCCGGGGTGGAACCCGAGACCCTGCATCTGCCTAAGCAGGCCAGGTGCTTTAATCTGTGGAGTTATCTGGCCAGCCCTGATCAAAAGGTATTGTAAGAGTAAAGTTATGAAGTTGACCATAGCAAAAAGAGAGGCGCATTGATCAACAGAAGAGACTTGGGTCCAGGATGTAGCCTTAACACTGTGGGCAACTGCTCTTCAGCAATGGGGCCCAGGCAGGTCGATTGGAAGGACACTGCTGTGAGCAAATGATGTCGGGGTATACAAAAAGATGGCTCAAAGTGCACAAGCACAAACTCAAAATGGATCATACATGTAAATGTAAGAGAAACAACTTAGAGCTTTTTGAAGGAAACATGAAAACAAAATCTTTGTGACCTTAGATTAATCAAAGAACTATTAAACTTCCAAGACCACAGTCTGTAAGGAAAAAAAATTGAACTGAATGTATCAAAATTTAAATTTTATTTTTGTTATTTTTAATCAATATTTAGACACCATTTAAGAAAATAAGACAAGCCATAAAATATTTGTAAGTAATTTATATGACTAAGGGCTTTTGTCTTCACTATTTAATCAACAATAAAAGGACAAAACATCTAATTAAGAAAAACAGATTTAAATATACATTGTACCAAAGAAGACATAAAAAAGACTAAGTAAACACCTGAAAATATGAGACACTACTTTCAATCCCTTAAATGGCTGTAATGCAACATACAGGCAATAGTAAGTGTTGGCAACAATATGCAGAGTGAAAATCCTTATAGACTCTTGGTGGCAATCTAAACTGTGTAAGTACTTAGGAAAATAGTTTGACAGTTCTCATATAGTTGAATATTTAATTACTGTATGACCAAACCCTTCCACTTTAAGTATTAACCCAAAATAAATATAATGAAAATATACACACTCTTAATAGCAGCATTATCCATACAAGTTAAAAAAAATAGGGGCATCTGGAATGTCAACTGGTGAATGGATAAACACAGTATGATATATCCATGCAACAGAGAGTCTAAAATGCTCCACAATGAAAGGGAATAAATTCCTACACAAATGTCACAGTGTACATAGACTCAAAACCATTATACCAGGTACCAAAAATCAGATACAGAAGACTACATATTATATGGTTCATTTCTATGAAATGTCAAGAAAGCACAACTTTACTGAAAGTAGATTTCAAGTTCTTTAAGTCTAGAAGTGAGAAAAGGAATTGACTGAGAATGCGCATGAAGGATCTTTCTGGCATGCTAGACATGCAACAATATTGTATGGCAGTGCTGGGGAGATGGGTCAGTAGAATAAGTGCTTGCCTGGCAAGTGCAAGGGCCTGAGTTCAATCCCTGCTTTGGAAAAAAAAATGTATTGGGGTAATGATCACATAGCTCTTTAATAAAAGTATTGAACTATATATGCTTAAATGAGTTAATAGGGCATGGAAATTCTGCTTCAATAGAAATGTCATAACATCAAATATGAATAGTCCCTAATAAAGGGCATACATAAATGAAATGCTCATGATAGCAGAAATTATAATGGCCTCAAACTGGAAACCACCTAAATTTCCCTCAGTGATAGGTGGATAAATAATTTGTCATATAACCTATATAATTATATAACACTACTTGTAAGTATTCAGATGAACAAAGAAAGTGTGGTATTTATACACTATGGAGTGCTACTCTGCCATAAAGTAGGGTAAACTTGAGTCATTTGTAGGAAAGTGGATGCACTTGGAGACCATAATGTTAAGTGAAATAAATCAGACACACAATGTCACAATTTCTTTTAGAAGAAATCAAAAATATAAATGGAGAGCAAAATAATAGATAGATACCAGGAAGTAGGGAGATAGATCTTTTACAAAGGAGAATGAGACCAAGAAACGGAGGCAAGGTAGAAGAGGGGACAGGAAGGGAATGGAGAGGTACCGAGCTGTGTTACATCCACGTACTAGTTCCCTCTGAAACAAACATGCTGCAAACATGGACTAATAAAAATAAAAATTGAGATAAAAAGGAAAATAAAAGGAATTACTGCTACTTACAACAACATGGAGAAATTGCAAAAGCAGTACTGGAAGTGAAAGGAAGCAGACTCAGGAGAGTACTGATTTTGTAAATTTGTTAAGAAATTCTAGGCCAAGGCAAAGTCACACTGATAGAAAATAGGTCACTGGCTGGTGCCAGGGACAACAGTAGGAGGGGAGAGCATTGTGAACAGGTATGAGGGGCTCTTTGGGACAGGAATATTTTGTATCTTGATTGTCATAGTAGTTGTATGGCTGAATGAATTTATCAACAGTTTTTAAACTACCCTTAAATTTTACACTTAAAGTGGTGAATACTATCACAGTGTATGTAAACAGAAACTCAATCAAGGTAATAAGCACAAGAGATGTTCATGGCCGTCCAAATAGCTCAGCTGATTAAAGAGCCTACAAGCAGGCGCAGGGGCTGGGGGTTCGATCCCTGGGCCTGCCATGCTGGCCCCACCCCTGGGGCATGCTGAGATGGTGATTGAGATTGGGTGTGGTGGTGCATGCCTGTAATCCCAGCTCTTGGGAAGCCTTAAATAGGCAGATCACTGAGTCTGATCTAGTAGTGAAACCCTGAATGCCCTGTAGACCCTTCCTTAAAATATAAATAAACAAAACTAAAAAAGATATTCATTTTTGGGAAATTTGGAAGTGAAAGTATTCTAATATTCTTATATCTCAAAGTTCAATATATATATATATGTATTATATATATAGTAGATATCAATATATATAACTTTTTGTATATATAACTATATATATAAAACAAGTATAATGATGTAACTATCAGATATAACTATCATTCCTAACTTATGTATAGGAACACATAACGTTCACATATATAATAAGTATAAAGGTATAGGAAGATGGGAATTACATTCTCATCTCCATAATGTATCTTTTCCACTGAGCTGGGCCTTATGTGTCCAGGTGGTAATTTAGAAATAAAAAGAAGACACATGTTAAAAGAAAACCAAATCTATACCATTTGAACAAGAGGTTTCTTTGTGGCAGGATGAAAATGTTCCGGAATTAGTATAAGTGTTTATAACTTGTACAAGTAGTAAAGTCACTCCATTATATGCAAAGATGAGTTATATGGTATGTAGATTGCATCTTTTTTTAGTTTTTATTTTTGTGGAACCAGGCATTGAACTCAGGCCCTTGTGCTTGCCAGGGAAGCGCTTATTTACTGAGCTATCTCCCAGGCCCCTGTAGATTATATCTTAATTAAGAGAAAGAAACTCTAGATGACTGAACATACAAGGCTTTTTCTTGTTCTTTCATTTGTAAATGCAAAGTAGAGGAAAAACAATGAAAAATGAATAGTTTTAGTATGTTTTTATTTAAGGTTTGTTTTTAGCATGTAGCTATTGAACAAAATAATTACTAAAAGTAGCTAAATATATACACTAGAATGTGTTACTTTTTAATTTTTCAGCTAAAAATTTTGTAATAATAAAATGAATAACAGAACAGTACCTGCTTGCTTTTGAAATGCTCTGCTGTCCATAGCCACTGGAAGATACTTTCTGGTAGAGTATCTGCCTGTTTGTCAAGTGAGTTTGAGGCTTTGGTTTAGGCATGATTGATTCAATGTGATTATAGTTGAGGCATAAGACCTACAGAAAGAACATTGCATACATCCAATAGCCCATAAACCAGCAAAATAATAGATGTAATTTGGAATATGCAACATGATAGCATATTAATACTGACAAAAATCACACAGTGGCAAATGAAAAAATAAACCCTAGAAAGACGCCCACCTTTGCACTCCTAAGTTCTCTAAGCCTGACATGGAGGAAATAACCCCTTAGAGAGAAAGTTGCCTCCTGGTATGTAAAGGGCCTTGTAGATAGCTGAGCTGAGATGACAGGAAAGAAAGTGATGAAGCTTCCCTGAAAACTAGAGCATGTTATACGTTTGTATTGTGCCTTCCAAGGCACAGGCAGCTTTCTATTCCATCTCTTACTGTAGAGTAAGACAATCACATACATAAAACTCAAGTCAAATCAAAATAACTTTGGAAGAAAACATTTTCATTCACTTAGTAAGAAATAAAATCCAGCAATAGAGAAAATTTGCAAAGGACTCACTTTCACATTAGGCAGATAGATCAGGCCACTGAAGGAGGTGAGGTTGTTGTTCTGCAGATTCACATTACACACATTTCTAAACTGGTCAACTGGAATCAAATCCACGCTTCTGCATTTAGAGAGAGTGAATACAGTAATTTGAATGGGATCAGAAAATACAGAAAAACATAGATCCATGTACAACTGCCAAAGACATTACAAAATCTCAGTTGACAAATGCCATGAAAATAATTGCTTTCATATAAAAGGTCAGGGTTGAGTGATTCCCTAAATATAAATTTCCATTGGGTACATATGTAAGAAAATGGCATAGAACTTGATTGCTTTCTCTTACCACACAAACAGCTGTTAAGTAAATTTCTTTTTTCTTTCTTTCTTTCTTTCTTTCTTTCTTTCTTTCTTTCTTTCTTTCTTTCTTTCTTTCTTTCTTTCTCTTTTTTGAGGAACTGGCGATTGAACTCAGGACGTTGCACTTGCCAGGCAGGTGCTTATTCTACCAAGCTATCTCCCTGGCCCCCATTAGCCATTTTATAAAAGAAATATAAAATAAGCACTTCCAATTCATTTATAAATTCATTTTACATCTTCATGAAATCATAGTGAACTTATATAAAACCTGTAAGATTTTCAGGTTATGAAATTCAGAGGACATATGTGAAATGGATTATTACTGAGATGCCAGGTATGGAATAAGATCGGAATAGAAAAGGAAAAGGTAGGTAAGGTCTTTGAAAATGGACTTTTTTGTGTGTGGAATCTCCCGAAACTTTTATGGCTATCTATCCTGCCAGGATGTTCTATTGATTGATTGATTGATTGATTGACTGACTGACTGATTGATTGATGCAAGGCCTTGACTCCCCAGGACTGGGATTACAGGCATGTGTGACCACACCTGGTTTCAGGGCTGGCATGGCACACTTGGGGTCCCAGGACCAGCTAGTCATGCGGTACCGGGGATCGAACTCAGGGCCTTGTGCTTGCAAGGCAGGCACTTATGCCACCGAGCTATCTCCTAGCACCTGCCAGGATGCTCTGATGACTAACCAGAGTGCCTGGTTCTTAGTCCATAGCTATGGAAATACTCTGTCATCATTCGAGTCAGGACAGAGAGGAGCATGATGCTAAATCATTGTCCTCTGGTAACTTTGTAAAACAAATCCTAAACGTACCTCATCCACCAACAAGCCATTTATTCATTCAACATATTTTTATGAATATTTTCCAAATATAGATAATATGTCAGGAAGGTTACAATATAGGAAAAAGTCACTGCATCTGTTCTGCAGAAGTGGGAGACAGAATAAGTAAAGTGCAGAGAATATTATTGAACAGAGGTAGGTGGAATGGCATTTTAGAGAAAGGAAATGAGGTAGAAGAAGTCAAGGATAACAGTACAGAGAAGAAAGACTCTGAGATGAGACTGGGTGGATTTGTGGGCACCACCTGAATGATGTAGTGCAACGGCACAAAGACGGAGGCACGGCATCATGTCTTATGGCCGAGATTCCATTACTAGTATATTTTAAAGTTTCTGGAACACAGTGACATGGGCGGTGAAGGTAAGGATTACAAAAAATGAAAATTATTCTATGCCATACATAGGAATTAAAAATTTCATTCTGAGGGGCCGGGGAGATAGCTCAGTAGAAAAAGAGCTTGCCTGGCAACTGCAAGGGCCTGAGTTCAATCCCTGGTTCCACCAAAAAAAAAAAAAAAAAAAAAAAAATCATTATACAGACAGTGGAAAGATAATGAACAACACTGAGAAGGGAATTAATGTGATAACTTGTATCTTAGAAGGCAGTAATGGATAACAGATGGATTATCCAAGGGAAGTTTTTTTTCTTAATGTATTTGGTATAGGGTCTTACTAAGAAGATTGGACTCGTAGTCATCCTCCTGTTTTCAGCCTCCCCAGCACTGGGATTATAGGCATGCACCACCACGCCCAGACTCAGTGGCCAGCTCAGGGCACCCAGAGGGTGGTACTGGTGTGGCATGTGGTGCTGGGGATGAAACTTTCATCCCTACACTTGCCTGAGCAGGCACTTAGTCTATTGAGCTATCCTGAAGCCCTGGGAAGTTTATTTAAGATGACAACAAACAAATCACCAAGAGAGTTTCTAAAATAGTCCAATGCCAAGTGAGTGACTGGGGAGTGACAGAGGAACTGAGCCATATTTTAAACCTGAACAGAACATGGTGATGAAAAAACAAAGTGAGGACAGAGAGCAGAAAGTAATCAAGCATACTTTGGCTTGGGCAGCAACAAGCAGATGTTATTCCTTAGACACTATTTAGAAAGCAACTGAACATTCAGGTGAAGAGCCAGGGTTTGGGCTCAAGACAGTAACTGAGGCCAGCCCAACAGCATTTTAATTCAAGATTTTTCAAGGGCTGGCCAAACAGCTCAGCAGATTAAAGTACCTGAAAGTGGGCCCAGGGGCTTGGGGTTTAATTCCTGGGCCTGTCATGGGGGCCATGACCCCAGGGCATGCTGAGATGGCAATTGAGACTGGGTGAGGTGGTGCATGCCTGTAATCTCAGCTCTTGAGAGGCTGTAAACAGGTGGATGACTATGAGTCTGATCTAGTAGTGAGACCCTGAACACCCTGTAGACTCTCCCCCTCCAAAAACACACACACACACACAAAAACCCATAACTGAATGTTTGATTAAGCTTAGCATGTTTAGCTGTAAAAGATAAACAGATAATACAGAAAAGAAAATAGTGACATTTAAAATTTTAGTTCTCTGATAATCAAAATTCACTTCAAAGAGTAGTAAAGTTACCATGAATAAGGGTAGATGAGTTGTTATGTTTAAATAAGATATATACATAGATGGATATCAGAAAATTGTAATAATTATATATTTATTTCTAGTACCAAAAAAGCATGCAAAGTGGTTATACCTGAGGGATGACGAAGTCCAGTTAAGCTCTTGCATTTGGGTAAAGCTGGAATGCCCCTGTCTTTCTGCAATCATATCAGAAGTAAGTCTGCCACCAAACAAATCCTTTGCACCTTCAGTCTCTGGTGTTTCCTGTTTAAGTACATTTGGAAAATTATGTCCTCTCTTGTAGATGTTTAATTTTCTGGTTCTTGGTAAAAGTGAACAGACTAATTTCTCCCCCTTCTGTTATCATTTAGATTTAAAATGGTCCCTGGAAAGTCTCATGTGTGTGTAAGGTGACCATGTCAGGAGGACTCAGGAGGGCTCGGTACTCACCAGTGGATTCATGTGTTTATGCATTCAGTACCTCACTGTGTCACTAGCAGGCAGGCCCTGCCTAGACATGGTCATTGGAGGCTGACCTGGCATGAGGCGCTCTTACTCCCAGCCCCTTCTTTCTCGGCTTTTAGCGGCCATGTATTAAGACACCTCTGTCTCTTCATGCCCCTCTGCCTTTCTCTCTCTTCAAGCCAGACAGCTGTGGACTAAAATCACTGTGGGGTCAGATATTTTGTCCCAGCATCTGGAATGTAACCAAGGTACCCTCCCACTAAATACAGGGAACATCCCTGCACATTACATGTAAACCAAGCAGAAGAGTACTGAAAGGTACAGAGAAGGCAGTTCGGTCAGGGACCCTGGGACCTGAGAAGTAAAACCATGGATTTTCTTTTTGTCTTATAGGGTTAGGCTGGATGATGGCATAGCCAGAAACTCAAATGTCAAGAGAAAACAAATCAAAACACAGCACTCCTTTCTATAGTGAAAAGACTTTAAAAGGGGATGTCTCACAACATAGAAAGTTTTCAAACAATAATAGGTCTACTCTAGATAAACAGCACAAAATAAATGATTGCCTGAACTTCACACCTAATAGGAGAAGGAAAATGGGCTGCTCACACGTGTCCAGCTCTATACAATAAGGCAGTCCTCTGTCCTCCCCTTGACGAGTGTTAGCTTGGACATTTATCTCCTCTCAGCAGTAATGATATATTCATAAACAAAATAAGTAACAAAGCAAAAATAAGTAACAAAGTGTTATGGGAGACCCTGTGGTGGTAATAACAAGGTGCCTATGGAGCACTGCTGAGGCACTCTTGCTTCCTCTCTGCAGGATGGGTGGATGGAGAAGAGTAGCCTGGAGACTCTTCTCTTACAGACAGAATGAATTGGTGGCACTTGGGTGGGAAGCATGAACTCCGCTCCAGGCCAGTAGGCAAGGAAGCACACCCTTGTGTAGTTATTGCAGCCCAAATGGAGAGTAGGAGTTTCTACTTCTGTCCTGACAGCAACAAAGTGGTACCCCAGCTTCTCACTGGTGTATAGTGTCCTGCCATGTTTGCTTGAATAGAAGATTTTAAATAATGAGATCTATAGCCTAAGAAAAGAAAGCAGAATGTCTATACTAAAAATAGAAACACCTCTTATTATGCCAAGAACCAAGATAATCTCAAATTGAGTGTAAAATCAGCAAACAGTAGCTCTGAATCAACACAGGTATTTCTAACTATCCTGTGGATAGTTAGAAGGATTTCAAAGAAGTCACAACAAAAATGCTTCAGTGAGGAATTACTAAGTATGCTTAGAACAAATGAAAAAGAAGAAACAACCAGGAAAGAAAACGTGTCAGTAAACAAATATAGTATATGAGGAAGAATGAAAAAAATATTAGAACTGAAAAATACTATAACCAAACAAATGCAACAGATGGGCTCTATAGGTGAGTGGTGGTTAAGTGCTTCTTGCCCTTTTGCCTAAGATCAAATATGAATGGAGAAAAGCAGAAATAATCAGGGAATCTGAATATAGAACAATAAGTATAAATTAGCCAATATGAACAAAAAAGAAAAAAAATGAGCTTCACCTTGCCCAGATAGGGCACATGCTGGATTTGTGGGACTAGAACAAATGCTTAACATTCGTATCATTGTATTCATAGAAGGAGAAGAGAAATAGGGTAGGAATGAAAAGGCATTCAAAGGAATGGTAGCTGAAAACTTTCCATGTCTGGCAAAAGACACAGACCTAGAGATTCAAGAAACCGAGGAAATCCAAAACACAAAATTCCCCAACTAGGTGTAAGGACACATAATCACAACCACATTTCTGAAAAACAGACAGAAAAGATCATGAAGGCAGTGAGAAAAAGAGTAAGATGTTATGTAAAAGAGGAAAACAATTTGATGGTATTTATCCTCAGGAATGATGGTACCAGAACATTTTTCAAGTGGTAAAGTAAAATAAAAGCACTGTCAACCAAGAATCCTATATCTAGAGACAATGTCATTCACAAATGAAAAGGAAACATTTTGGCCCTAGCTTTTCAAGGTCAGCAAAGACCCAGGACATAGGAGAACCTGTACTGCAGCATCATGAAACTCAGTTGAGCTCCAAATTTTCTGAACAAGGAGATTATGGAGCCACAGAGGAAAGAGATTGAAGTTCTATAGTATGCCTGGGGAGAGTCACATAGAGAGAAAACTTTCTCTCAGGCTCTCACAGAAAGCAAACTGGTCAAGCATTGGCCGTGACTCATCCACATGGGTGACACAGACAAAGGATCTACAGAATAAGATACAGGATTACAAGATAAACCCTGAGGGGATTTCACTGACCTCATAAGAAACATAAAGTACATGTGTTCATATATAAGTCTTGCTCTATCTAGGTCTTAACCATCCAGCAGAAAAGTATAAAAATGAAGTATACATCGCAGGGCCATAATATTAAGTTGAGCTGTAAATGGCTGTGGTTGACAACTTCTTTGGATAATTCACTATTGTTGTGGAATGCTGGACTGTGTTGGATTTTGTTGTCGAGTTCAGGCACCTAAGTTAGTTGAATGACAATGGAGTGCCCACCTTTGACAGGTGTAGACAAAGGAAGGGGTATAGAAAGGAAGAATCATGATGTGTGTGTGTGTATGGACAGTACAGTTGGGATAGATAACGCTGTGCTTCTACATAATTATATGAGAGGCAAGATTTGTACTAATGGTGGTTGGACAGGATATTATGTCAGCTTCTAGTACTATGGACAACCACTAGGAAAATAACAAGGTAGAAAGTATTAATTACTGAATCTTTGATGTAATTCAGGTATAAAAAATAAGATACACAAAGTGCTACACTCTATTTACTGATAAGAAACATACGGTATAATAATGTCTGTAAGTATAATATCATGCATGCACCTTCTATGATACCAAAACATTATGAAAACAGTTTGCAATGTATTAATTTATCAAATCCATCTTGTCAAGGTATCTTAAAACTGTCTCATTGATATTTGTACTTCAATAAAACAAAAACAAAAATGAAAAAAACAAAAAACAAATGAAAAGGAAACTTGAAACACATGTCAGATGAAGGAAAACTATGTATAATGTCACCAATAGTCCTGTCCTAAAGGGCCAAAAGAAATGCTTGAAAAAAATAAATGGAATTTTAGAATACTAGGAAAGAAGGCATGATAGGGTTTCCTTCTTGTACATTATTTCCTCAATTATCTTTGAATGAATTAAAATAAAAACAATAACATTATCTAATGTACTGCTTAAATGTATTATTAATAGTGGAGAAGAAATAACCTTAAAAAGAATTAAAATTTCTACTCTTTCAAACTGGCAAAAAAGTCAACATCATGAGACATATATATATATATATATATATATATATATATATATATATATATATATATATATATGGTAACATTGACAGGAGCTACTAAAATATAAATATATAAAGACATATTCGTTACAATACTATAGATAAGGGAGATAAGGGCTGGGGATGCAGCTCAGGAGCACACACGCCTGCCTGGCAAATGCCCACTAAGAGCAATGTCTTGACTTAAATTTTTAGTACTAAAAAACAAAAACACCTTACAAATGCAAACATAATTCTAAAAAAATTAATCTATTCATAGGAAGATAAAAAAGACAGAAAAAGATAAGAGAAGCAAATACAAAACAAAATTGACAATGATAAACTTGAACCTTACATTAAATATAAATGGTCTATATTCAACAATTAAAGATTAGATACTGACAGTATATCAAGAAATATGATTCACCCTTGCAGAAATTTAGCTGAGATGTAGCCTCTTCTCCCATCATGGTAGAAGCCAGGCACACAGAAGATAGCTGTGGGGTCCTGGTGAGCCCTGTACCGCCTCCTCCCCTCACCAGCTCCACTGAGCTGTTATGGTTTGTGTATAGTTATGGTTTGTGTATGGTTATGCCCCCAAAGCCTTATGCATTCATGGAGTGGATGTCTAGAATTTGTGATTAATCCAAGATTCAATGCTGGGTTTATGGGTGTGAGTGCTGCTGGGATTATGGGTCTGAGTACTACACCCAGCCTGAGGCATATAACCTGAATGTAATATAAGGGAGAGAGGCTTGCTCTCTTCTCTTCAGCTGTTGCTGTGGCTGCTCTTTGGTTTTTGCTCTTGCTGTTTTGCTGTTTTCTGCCACCACGAATTGTTGCTCTTTGTCAATGCCACCGTGCCTTGAGGCCAGCTGAGTATGGACTGAAACCTCCACAAATTGTAAACTAAATAAATCTTTCCTTCCTTAATTTTGGGTGCAGGATATTTTGTCCCAGCAATGAGAGAAAAGTAACAGAGATGGCCTCTCCCACCATCACCTTCATCATAGCTCTACTGAGCTGCTGCTACTTGTTATACTGGTAGTAGGAGCATGATGTGCCCGACACTGTGCCTTGCACACACAACAAAACTGAGAGAGTCTTGCAGAGCTTCTGCCTGCCCTCAACATCATCAGATCCTTCCTGAGGTGAGGTTTCCATCCCAACAAGGTGGAAGTCATCCCCACACAATGGGAGCTTTGGTGGGCAATAGGAGCCCCCTCTTGTTGCAGAATCAGAGTGAACACTGGGAGCTTGAAGAATGTCAAAAGGAAGGAGGAAAAAGCAATCTATGACCTCCTGGCCACCAAAAACAAATCCAGGAGATAAAGTCATAGCAGAACTTGGAAGTCACACACCTGAGATTTCTGAAATGATAACTGGAGTAAAGAAACAACTCTGTTAGGCTATGGAGGAAATCAGATCAGAAATATTCTCTCAGGTAAAATAGAAATGATAATGATCATGAAATAATTGCTCAGACATAGATTAAAAAATAGAGGGGAATAGAAAAATGATGGAAACATTCAATGAACAATAAAGGTGAGAACTAGAATACATGAAAGAGACTCAATCAGATATCCAGGGCATTAAGAATTCCATTGGAAGCTGGCAAAACCACTTGAACAAAACTAAAGATAGAATTTCAGACCTTGAAGATACCATTGCACCTAGTGAACACGAAGGAAAAGATCTCTTAAAATAGCATGGGACCTGGAAATAACAATACAACAGCTGAAAGATGATACAAAGGAAAATAGTATAAGACTAATAGCTATCAATGAAACAGGTAGAGTCAACCAAAATGACACAAAAAGACTGCAGAAATAGTTTCAGAAGATTTCCCAAGTATAGGAAAAGAACCTGACATATTTTAAGTGAGGAATATAGAACTTTGATTAATCAGAATCAAAATAAATCTACACCCAGACACATAATAATCAAGATCCCAGAAATTCAGCAAAAGAAGTGAATATTAGAAGCTGGTAGAAGAACCAGATCATCTATAACGGAAAGCCCAGTAGAATCATATCAGATTTCTCAACACAGATTATCAAATCAAGAAGAGCTTGCAATGAGGTATTTCAGGTCCTGAAAGAAAACAATTTCCAACCCAGATTAATGTACCCTGCAATACTGTCTATCACATTTAATGGAGAGAAAAAGATACATTCATGACAAAGGGCGACTGAAGAAATTCATGACCACCAAACAAACCTGAGAATACTGACAGATATTTTAGAAAGATACAAAAATGACCACAACTTCAAGAACCATAACAGAAGAGCAAAGCAAGCAAGTAAACAGAGAGCAAAATAGGGAACCTGTAGCAGGAAAATGACATGACAAAGATAAGACAAAACATACCAGTTATAATCTTCAATGCAAATGGCTTCAACACACCATCAAAAAAAGCAGATTGGCAGACCAGATCAAGAAATAAAATCCAACAATATTCTGGGTTATGGTCTGTGTGTATATGCACCCTCAAAGCTTCATGCAGTCATTGAGGTGCAGTTCCACAGTTTGTGATTAATTCATGATCCAAGGCTGGCATTATGGGTCT
Organism: Ctenomys sociabilis; assembly: GCA_004027165.1. Classification (NCBI taxonomy): domain Eukaryota; kingdom Metazoa; phylum Chordata; class Mammalia; order Rodentia; family Ctenomyidae; genus Ctenomys; species Ctenomys sociabilis. The sequence continues at coordinate 8,583 of PVKA01009617.1, read as the reverse complement.
CTGTACTGTTGGGGTTATGAGGGTGAGTGCTATACCCAGATTGGGACAGATAGCCTGAATGTAATGTAAGAGATACAGAGAGACAGACTTGCTCTCTGTTGTTACTGTTGCTGCTATTCCTCCTCTTTCTTTTGCACTTTGCTGCCACCATGAAAGGTTGTTCTTTACCACATGCCACTCCGCCTTGGAGCCAGCTGAGTATGGACTGAAACCTCCAATAACTGAGATAAATAAACCTTTCTTTCCTTCATTTGGTATATTAGGTATTTGTCCCAGCAATGAGAGAAGAGTAACTGAGACACGTTGTATACATAAGAAACACAGTTAACTCAAAAAGAAATTCATAGATTGCAGGTCAAAGGATGAAAAGCAATACTCCATGCAACAGAAACCCAAAAAGCTGGAGTATCTATTCTAGTTGCTGACAATATCAACTTCAAATCAAAAATCATTTATGGAGATAAAGAAGGTCACTACATACCTGTCAGGGGAACACTGTAAGAGGAAAAGGTAACAATTATAAATATATATGCATCCAATGTAGCAGCACCCAACTATATATGACAAATTTTAACAGTTAAGAAAAAAATCAAATGAGAATAACATAATGGTATTGGTGGACTTTAACACCCCAATGACAGAAAGAGATAGATCAACTAAGCAAAAAGTCAGGAAAGAAATAACAACTAAAACAAACTTGTGAAGAAATGGACTTAGTAGACCTTTATAGAGTGTTTGGACCAACAAAGTCAGAATATACATTCTTTGCAGCTGCACACGGGATGTTCTCCAAAATAGATTGTATACTAGCACATAGAGCATGCTTAAGTAAATGTAAAGGAATTGAAATTATCCTATGCACATTATCTGACCATAGTGCAATGAAATTGGAGATGATGATGATGATGATGATTATTATTTTGTATTTCAGAGAAGGGTCAACAGGATGTTCAGGGTTTCAATACTAGATAAGACTTGTAACCATCCCCCTGTTTACAGCCTCCCAAGAGCTGGGCACATACCATCACATCCAGTCTCAACTGCCATCTCAGTGTGCCCCAGGGTTGGGCCAGCACTGCAGGCCCAGGGATCAAACTTCCTGCCCCTGCACCTGCTTGCAGGTACTTTAATCCATGAGGTATTTGGCAAAAATCCCATAAACACATGGAAATTAAATAACATCCTCCTGAACAAGCAATGGGTCACAGATGAAATTAAAGAAGAAATTATACAATATTTACAATCAAACAAAAACACAGATACAATTTATCAGAATCTGGAGGATGCAATGAAAGCTGTCCTAAGAGGGAAATTTATAGTGGTAAATTTGCAAGGAAAAGCAAATGAACCCCCCCAAAAAAAACTTATGGTGCACCTCAGGTTCTTAGAAAAAGAAGATTAAGTCAAGCCAAAGCCCAAAGGTGGCAGGAAATTATAAAGATCAGAGCAGAAAATAGTGCAATGTAGATGAAGAAGAAAGCATAAAGAAGTAATTAATCAAACAGTTGGTTCTTTTAAAAGAATAAATACAGAAGATTTACCCCTAGCCAATCTTAGGAAAAAAGAATAAATTCATATTCATGAAATAATGAAGAGTAAAATCACTACAAGCCTATGGAAATACAGAAGATAATCAAAACCGACTTCCAAAGTCTTTACTCTCACAAGATAGAAAACACAGAAGAAATGGACAGATTTCTAGATAAATATGAACTACTGAAGCTGAATCAAGAAAATACAAAAACTGTGAATAACCCAATGTCAGCTAATGAAATTGAAGATGTTATCAAAAATCTATCAACAAAGAAAAGCCCACGTCCCAGTGGTTTGACAGCAGAACACTATAAGAAATTTAGAGAAGATTTAGTGCCAGCTCTTCTCAAACTTGTTAATGAAATCAAAAGGGAAGCAATTCTTCCAAAGTCATTTCTGGAAGCATTACTCTGATACCAGAACCAGAGAAAGAATCAACCAAGAAAGTGGACTACAGACCAAACTCCATAATGAACATAGATGCAAAAATACTAGAACACAGAATGTAGCAAATTATCAAGAAAATGATATATCAAGACCAAGTGGGATTCATCCCAGGAATGCAGAGAAGGTTCAATATATGCAGATCCATAAGTGTAATACACCATGTCAACACAGCCAAAGACAACAAGAACATGATCATCTCAATAGATGCAGAAAAAGCTTTTGACAAAGTTCAACACTCGTTGATAATAATAAAAAACAAAATACAGAAAATCAGAATACAGAATGGTTTTTCCTTTGTCTCTCTTTTGTCTGGTCCATATGACATGATCCTCTACATAGAAGACCCCCAGAAACCCACTAAGAGATTTGTATATTTAATTATCAAACTCAGTACTGTAGTAGGATACAAAGTCAACAGTCAAAATTCTAAATATCAAAACAGAAGCACTCAATCTTCTGGAAGAGAAAGTAGGAGGAACTCTTGAAAACATAGGGATAGGTAAAGAGTTCATGAATAAGCATGTATCTTCATGGGAAACACTTGAAAGAATTAACAAATGGGATCAACTCTTCTTGAGGAGTTTCTGCACATCAAAAGAAATTGTCAACAAAGTGAAAAGACAACCCACAAATTTTGAAAAAATCCTAACTAATAAGCAATCAGACAAAGGTCTACTCTCTAGAATATATAAAGAACTAAGGTATAACAGGGCCCTCAAATTTAAAAACCCAATCCAGAAATGGGCATCTGAGATGAATACACACTTCTGAGGACGAAATTAAAGAAGCAAATCATATATGAAAAAATGCTCCACATTGCTAGCTATCCATAAAATGCAAATCAAAACAACACTGAGATACCATCTCACTCCAGAAAGAATGGCTATCATAAGGAAATCAACCAACAACAAATGTTGGAGAGGATGTGGGGAAAAGGGAACACTTCTCCACTGCTGGTGGGAATGTAGACTAGTACACCATTGTGGAGATCAGTGTGGAGACTACTCAAAAAAGTAGGACTGGAAATCCCATTCAAGCCAGTTATTCCCCTTGGGAATTTTCCCAGAGGAACTGAAAACATTATATCATAGGTGATATATGTGTACCTATGTTTATAGCAGCACAATTTGTGACAGCAAAATCTTGGAAACAACCAAGATGTCTGTCACATGAGGAATGGTTGAAAAAGATGTGGTATTTCTATATAATAGAGTACTACTCAGCTATAAAGAATGATAAACTTGAAGCATTTATATTGAAGTGGATGCTACTTGAACATACACTCATAAGTGAAATAAACCAGACACACATGTGCAAATATCGTATAGTCTCCTTAGTATAAGAAGTGAAAAGAAGAAATGCAAATAGAAATGTACAACAACAACTAAAAATAATTTAGTCAGATAGTTAGGGCAAACTAAACTGCATATGTTGCAGGGCAATAATCAGCTTCTCTTCTGGATGTTTAACAACCTAAGTTTACAGATAAAAAATTGGAGAAATGGAAGGGCTGCAAGGTCAGCCAACATTTGGGCCCAAGCCTTTCAAGGTCAGTGATGACTCAGGACATAGGAGAACCTGTACTGTAACATCATGAAACTCAAAATTCAATAGCATTTCTATACAAAAACAATGAATGCACTGAGGGAAAAATTAGGGAAACTACATCTTTCACAATAACACCTCCAAAAATGAAATATTTAGGAATCAGTCCCACAAAGTAAAAAATTTATACAGTGCAAATTATAGTACTCTGAAAAAAAGAGATGAAAGAAAAGTTCAAGGGCCAGCTAGATAGCCCAGTATACTAAAACACCTGCTTAGGCAGAGCTCAATGGCTGGGGTTTGTATTTGCTCTGCCCCCACAGCACACTGAGATGGTGATTGAGACTGGACGAGGTGGTGCATGCCTGTAATCCCAGTGTTTGGGAGGCTGAGAACAGGAGAACTGCTAGGGTCTGATCTACCTAATGAGACCTTGTAGACCCTGTACTAAATACATTTTTAAAAAAGGTGTTTAGAAAATGGAAAAATATGCCTTGTTCCTGGATAGGAAGAACCAAGATTTTGAAAACAGCCATAATCCCAAATTGTTACACAATTCAATGAAATATTGATTAATATATCATTAGTATACCTCACAGATCTAGACAAAACATTCCTAAAATGGAAGCTCAGGAGCCTAGAACACCAAAAGCAATCCTGGACATTAAAGGAAAGGCAGGAGGCATCACAATCCCTGACTTGAAGTTACATTACAAAACTACTGTGGTAACATCAGTATGGTACTGGCAAAAAATAGACCTGAGGATCAATGGAACAGATTAGAAGATGAACCCAGAACTATAAACACACTCAGCCACATTATCTTTGACAAAGAGGCTAGACATATTCACTGGATGAGACATAGCCTCTTTAATAAATGATGCTGGAAAAACTGGCTTCTCATATGCTAAAGGGTAAAATTAGACCCATGCCTATCACCGTGCACAGAACTACAGTCAAAATGGATCAAAGATTTAAAGACTAAAACTGAAATACTAAATCTTCTGGAGGAGAAAGTATGTAGAAATCTTAAAGACGTAGGGGTAGGTAGTGCGTTTATGAGCAAAAACCAAACTGCATATGAAATAATTCAAAGAATCAACAATTAGGATCTCATCTTTTTGAAAAATTTCTGCATGTCAAAGAAATCATCAACAAAGTAAAAAGAAAACCAACAAATTGGGAAAATATGATAGCTCTCTGTCCCTCACACAAAGGACTTGTATCTTGAACATTTAAAGAACAGTTTTTTTAAAAACTCAGGCCTCGAAAATTCTAGGATGCATGCTCCCTTCAGCAGCACATATACAAAATTCTAGGATGCAATCTAAAGAATGGTATCTGAGATGAATATACTCTTCACAAATGAAATACAAATGGCAAATGAAGTTATTAAAAAATTTCCAACATCATTTAGTCATTCAAGAAATGTAAATTAAAACAACACTGAGATACCATGTCACACAGAAAGAATGGCTATACTCAAAGAGTCAACCAATAATAAATGCTGGAGATATTGTGAGAAGAAAGGAACCCTTCTCCACTGTTGGTGGGAGTGCAGGCTGATACAACCAGTCTGGAAATCGGTGTGCATATTCCTCAAAAAGCTAGGATTGGAGGCCCCATTTAAGCCATCTATTCCCCTCCTAGGTATCTTTCTAAAAGAACTGAAATCATCATCCCACAGTGGTATATGTGCACCCATGTTCATAGAAGCACAATTTGTCATAGCTAAATCTTGGAAACAACTCAGATGTCCATCAAATGAGGAACAGGTAAAAAAAGATGTGGTATTCTTACACAATGTAGTATTATTCAGATACAAAAATGATACATTTGAGGCTTTCATAGGTAAATGGATGCAACTAGAGACTGCATTTGGTAAGTGAAATAAATCAGATGCACATGTGCAAACACTGTATTGTCTTGCTAGTGTGAGAACATGAAAGAGTAAATGAAATCTGAAGGGTACAATGGATGCTGTGAAAGGGGAGGAATGTGTTTAATGGAAAGGAAAAACTGGGATGAGGAACAGGACAAAAGAAAAGGATGTATTTATGTATATATGCTAGATAATTTATATAATTGTACTGTTGACTTCTACTAGTCTATGGAAAGGAACAGCTAATGTTTAAATCTGTTTTAAAACTTTTTTCCTCTTTTTAATTTCTTACTACTTTTTTCCCCATCAGTTTTGTAGGTTTATATCTGGTAACCTAAACAATTTATTTGAAAATAACATTATGCAATATAATAATGATTGTCAAATTCCTATTACTTTAATGAAATTTTGTGTTGTTTCTACTTTTTTTTTTTTTTTTTTTACTGTTTTGTATTCTTTAAAGATTGAAAGATAATTTTTAAAAAAGAGTTCTAATGGCCTGGGATATGAAAGGCCCTGAATTTGTTTTCAAGTACAAAAAAAGAAAAAAAGAAATATGACCCAATTATATGACCTGAACAAGAAACTTCAACTATAATGTACATACACATTAAAAGTAAAAAAAAAAAATATGGTACAAGATACACCATGCTCACATCAAAGAAAAGAAAGCAGGAGTGGATATATGAACTCCAGATAAAGTAGATTTCAACCAAGAGTATGGAGGAAAAGAGGAAGGACAGAAAGGAATGGGATGAAAAAAGAGTTGAGCTCGATTATGCACATCATACCGAAAAACAAAGCTTAAAATAAGCTTTGAATTTATAGTCCTTAATCTGTTAAACTAATACAGATGTGGTTGCACATGTATCCTTCAGATATAATTAAAGCTTCTAACTACTTGGTCTTCAATAAGGAAGGCTTCTTAGACAATCTTGACGGACCTGACTTAGCTGATGCTTGCCAAGCCATGAACCAAAACCAAGGCTTCTTAAAAGAGAAACAAATTCTATGAACGGTAGATTTGAACCATGGCCGAACTTCACCCTGCCCATACTTTTCTTTTTCTTGATGTCCTGCACTAATGTATTCTGGAGTTATTTAGGCAGCAATTTTTAAAATTCTTTTGTATGTGCACATGTTTACATATTAGTATATTATATATAATATTTATATGCTTTGAATAAATTAAAAATATACACACATTTACACATCTTACTAGTTCTCCTTTTGTGGGTGAATTTCAAATAATACAATTTAAAGATAACTTTTAAAAAGCATATTTAATTTAGCTCTTGTTTTTATAATCATACAATCAACATTTGATTACTAACTTTTTAAATCAGGGACTGGTAAATCTATTCTGCATTTTTCCAGTAAAGAGTCAGTCAATACAATGGGCTTTGTAAGCAATCAGTTCTCTATTAACATTATTTAATTTTGCTATGGGGATATGAAAGCAGCTATAGGCTATAAACAAACTTAAATATGAAATGAAATTTTACTTACAAAAACAGGTGACAGACTGTATTTTAGACAAATGACTGAACTTGACCCAACTAAGACTGATTATATCATTCAATTTTATTCAAACTCCTTTTTACTTATTTTATTAATGTGTATTTGAAATGAAGATATACATTCTTTTTTAAAAAATTTATGTGTTTGGTACAGGGTCTTGCTGTGCAGGTCAGGCTCATAGTGATCCTATTTAGCCTCCCCACTTCTAGGATTATGGGCGTGCACCCCACACCTGGTTTCAGTGGCTGGCAAGGTGGGCTTCCAGGGCCCGCCTGGCATGTGGTACTGGGGATCAGACCTGGGTCCTCGTGCTTGCCAGGCAAGCACTTAGACTGCCAAACTGTCTCCCAAGCCCAAAGATGTATATTCTTAATGCAAAAATAATCTTTTAAAAATAAGTGTAGAAAATTGGATGAAATAACACAACTATTCAAGTTCCTGCTTAGCCCTTTGCAGTCTGTCTTTCCTTGGTTTCTGCTACTACTTGGAAGAAAACAATGTAATTCTGTGTCCAGAGAATTCTAGACAGAGCATGAGGCTCAGCTGTTCACGATTCACCAATAGGGAACTGAGTTATGTAACACTTTAGAACAAGTTATGTAACTCCTCTGTAGCTCCCTGTGCTCATCCACTGAATAATTTGGCCCGTGTCCTTTCAAAAATCTATATACAGCTCAAAAATTACATACTTAAAATGCTCCTTTACAGCCCTTTGTGCTCTTTTCATAGCTTCATCTCTTTATGTTTCGTAATGAAAGTTTAAAGCATCACTTAAATTATTTTTCTTCCTCTACTTGCTTTCTTTAGACGACCTGACATGTGGGTTTGCTTTCACTCCCAAATCTCCTCATATTGCTTTAAAGTCTAAACACCTGTGAATTCCCAAAGGCCCAGGATTTAACTGCTTGCTTACTGTCTAAAGTCACATGACCTATCACCACGCAAGGTATGTGTGTCTAGCTAGCAGGGAGCCTGAGGCCAGCCTAAACTACATAGTGACACCCTGCTGGAAAAAACAAACATAAGAAACCAAATAAACCTTAGCGTGTCTGATACTAATTATTTTATTCCTGAAAATTGCTTTTCTTCCTATACTCATGTTCTGTTATGATATCTTCTATTGGCATAGAAGATATGCCACCTTGCAGTTTTGGAGGTTTTACTTTCTTACCTTGCCTTCCACATCCAATGGGCTAGCAAATTCTGCCAGTTTTGGGTGGACCTAACAGCTCAGAGGACTAAAGCGCCTGCTTAGGCAGAGCCCAGCGGCCAGGGTTCGATCCCCTGAGTGCCACGCTGGCCCTGCCCTGGGGTACGCTGAAAAGGTAATTGAGACTGGGTGTGGTGGCGCATGTCTGAAATCCCAGCGCTGAGAGGCTGAAAAGGAGGATCCCTGTGAATCTGACCTACGTAGTGAGACCCTGTAGATCCGGTTTCCCCTGTACTAAGTACAAAACATAAGCTGCAGGATACTAATCAGCTTTTCTTCTGGATGGTTAACAACCTAAGATCCCAAGTCAGAGTTGAAGAAATAGAAGAGCCACAAGGCCAGCCAACATTTTGGACCTAGCCTTTCAAGGTCAGCGAAGACTCAGGACATAGGAGAACCTGTACTGCAATATTATGAGACTCAGGTGAGCTCCAAATTTTCTGAG